>RJWJ010014289.1:0-38171 GCA_004363605.1 Indri indri | reverse complement strand
TAAAAATCTAATAATTTCTCACCCAATGATTGAAGCATGACTTACCTAGCTTAGCTCCGATTTTTGCATTCCATGGAGTTGGCCCTTTATGTTCTGACAGGTAGTCGTCACCCACAGTTGAGTTACAGTGAAAATTATACCTGAATTCATCATCAATGGTTTTTCCCAAATATGATCTGGAAAGTAGACAAATACAAACCGCATTAAATGCTACAGGAAAGTCAGCACAGTCCTCTGAAAATAAAACAAAACTGGCTTTGGAATGGACAGAATTAACTTTGAATTCTTTCTGCCACTTCCAGCCATTGGTCTTGAGAAAATCACATTATTTTTACCTGAGCCTTAGTCTCCTTATTTGTAAAAGAGGGCTAACAATAACTACTTTGAAGTATTGTAGAAATGAGAGATAATAAGTATAAAGATCCCACGTGTTAGGAGCACAATAAATGTTAACAATTAGGAAGATAATCATTATTCTTGACTAAAAACAGAAAATTGCTGAAAAGACAGCCAGGTGGAAAACTGGTTCGCTTCTTGAAAGAAATATTATATTTGGCATTGCAGATTTTCCACCAGAAAATGGATACACAGGGGAAAATGTGAATAACATTTGTAAGGCTATTTGAAATTATAGACCTTGGATGAAAGTGGAAACATTCAGTTCATTGCTACATGATACTAATATCTAGACATTTGAGAGCTACCGTAGGCTTTGTTTATACAGGTGTTTTCACATTTAAAAGATACAACAAAGCTTTTAATCACTAGATAAATACCCAGATGATCATGGCCAGTACTTTTGGTTACAAAAAAAACTATTCCTAGCCCTCTTCTCCGTTTCTATACTTCACTGAGTTGGCTGTTTCTTTTTGTCTTGATCATGGATATAATGGCTAAAGCCATCTTGCAGAAATAAGTGAAAAGAGAATCACAGAGAATTCAGCCCTGACATCACTAAACCATTGACCCCGTACCTGCTTACCTCTATGCACCTTGTTGAGTGAGAAAAATCTGACTTTATTTGCATATAAGCACCTGTAATCAAGTTTTGTATTACCTGCAGCTGAGTACATCCCTCATTGACACAGTATAATTGACTAAATCTAAAAACATTCACAACAGTTTAGTGTGAATAGCCATCACCCCCAGATCTCAAACTCAATACAGTTGAACATGTAATGTTAATCTATACATCAAAGGAAGAACTTTTTCCTACGACTAAAGCAGAAATTAATTGAAAACTCTTCGTAAAATGCAAAGCAAACAGTATTAAGGGAGAAAATGCAGGCTCTACAGCTTTGAATCCAGTGTCACACAACGGGCTGCTTTTATCCTGTGTGTTCGGGATGCCCAACTTTCATCCTGATATTTAAGCCCTTTCCTCATGTAAGGCTATTTACTCTATTTTGATATAATCAGAGTTTCCTAATTGTCATCTGTACATACCATGACTTTTCATGCCTTTGAGCTTGTCCTCACCTTTCTCATCAGGAGGAATGTCCCGCCTCATGTCTTTCCACCTGTTCAAACTGTCCATATTCTTCTCACGTCCCAGCACTTCTCTGAAGATATCCCTGATTTTTCAAGTCCATAATGCTCTCTCTTCTTTTAGTTTTTAATTAAAAACACATTTACGAACAGGTGTGCATGCATACTCATGCACACATAGACACCACATACACACACATTCTACCACCTTTGTCATATGACTAGGTGTGCTTTCCCCAGATTGTCACTTTGCAAAGGCAGAGCCCATCGTACACGTGGCTCCACCGCTCTTACCGTGCCAGGCTTATTGCTCCATCTGCCCCAAAGTTAGCAGGAAAATTTTGAGGAGGACTCTCAGATAAATGATGTGAAATTTATGGCATCTTTGGAAGACACTGCCCCTGCCTTTATGTAATACCTCTGTTCAGAATATCAGAGAGTCAAGGAGATCCCTGGGGAGACATTTGAAAAAGGTAGAATTGGCCTGGCGACTTTCACCTGTGCATAGCCCCAAAGAACCCAGTTATCTAAGGCACCAGAACTGATGCTGTCTGGTCATACGTGACACATTGGCCATGCTGATTGTCACTCTGTGCCCAAGAGAAATCCCATGGTCTCAGGGAGAATTCAAGTTTCTCCTAATGAAAGTTTTGCTTCTCAGCTGTCTCTGCACCTCTCCTGTCCATCCTTCTGCCAACTTGTTTTTTTTTTTTCTGCTTTGTCTCAATGCATCTCATCTCTTCTGTTTATTTCTTCATCTCCCTAATATTTATGATTCTGCCTTGCCTTTCACCTTTCTCTACAAACTTTCACTCATTGATCATTGCTCCGAGTATAATTTTTTTTTCACTCTACGTTTTCCCATTTATTCAAAATCCTCAAGTTTGATTTATCAGTCTCCTCTTCACCTGTTAGGTGGCTTAAGGACAAATTGGGGTTTTTACAGGTAAAAAAAATTCTGAGGTCCTGGCAGGAGAGCCATTTGCCCAAGGCCACAGTAAGTTATTGCCAGTGAGGACAACCATACCCCATGAAGTTCATGTCACTGACTGGTCCCATGCACTACCTCAGACGTGAAAATCGGTTCTCTGACAGCAAGCAACTAGACATCACGAATTCCAGAATAGTGATGGAAGACCAGATTAATTCATTCTACAGAGAAATAACAATAAAAAGGGAATAGAGAAGGAGAATTAAGAAACTTAGGATGCAGAAATGAAGAACAAGTGCCGCTTTTCTCAAAAATAGTGTTAGCCGAATATTAGATTTAGTAGTGAATTTCAGTGTCCTATTCTACACCTGCCCTACCAGGCCTTTCTGTTAGCTGGGGATTTATTTCAAGGCCTTACCAATCATATGCTAACACTGGAACATCACTAAAACATCTTCTGGGAGGACAGGGAGAAATCCAATCTAGGATTGAAAGCTGCAACTGTCATAGATAAAAAATACCCTCTGAAGGCTGCTGTTGAGTCAGACAGTTGGAGGAATTACTACAAAGTTGTCTGAGCTTCATGTAAGTTACTGGCTAGTACTCAGCCCAATGCCAGGGGTGTCCATTTCCAGGGACCTCCGAGAAGAATGCAATTTTGGTGTCTTCCCATAATCACTCCCCAATGATTCTACATTGCTATTAGTAGGGACCCCCTGGAAGGATTTGACTAAATGCTTTCCACTGGAAAAGACAAGATTTGTGAAGAATCAGACCTCTTTACTCTAAATGGTGCATTAACAAAACTCCCAACACTATTGAGAGATGTTCTAGCCAGAGAAGAAACACCTTTTGAAGAAGAAAACTATCTTGTATCCTGCCATGTATTGAATGCATGACACCATTGCCATCAATAAGCTGTTATACGGAGCACATGGTTCAATACACATTCATTTGCACATTTATGTCCTGTCAACTAGAAACTCCCAGTTTTTAGTCATATAATCTCAGGTTTTCTCATTAGAATCCCATATGCCAAGTGACAGCCTCCATGCCATCAGTCCTCCCTTGAATCCTCAACCTTGGGACCTCGGTATCTCGCACAGGTACCCACATGTGCACATGTGCACACCCCCCCACCCGAGCATCTACAGACATGCTTCCAATCATATACCCTGTACCAAATTATCCAGACCTAGCTGTTACCTAGGATCATGGATAATTCAATATTTGTATCTTTAATTTATGTAGAACAGACTTGCCTTTTGTCAGTAAAAATCATAATTGCATGACTTTAACAAGTGACTAAATGATCTTTACTTCCTGGGATAGCTGAGTGGTAAGTAGGAATGCTCACTCAGCTACCTAGCCTCTGGACAAAACTATCCAATGTGCAATTACGAAATCCCTCTTTGGAGAATTTTATTATAAAAGGACAAGTCACTCACTAAGAATGCAGACTCTTCAGAATATGTTCTCTTATAACAGGGTTATAGATCTTATGGCTTCAGAAAAGCAGAGAGGCTTGCCCCCTCAGGTAAGAGGTAGCTTAACCAATTATTAGAAACAAAGAATTGCTCTGGTATCTTTGAAAGAGATGTTTTGGTAACCTTAAAATTTGAAGAAATATGTGATGGGCTACATTTAAGTCTTTAAACTGACAGCTCAAACTTGAAACTTTAGTATTTTAGTATAATGTTCTGTTTCTCCAAGATGTTAAATACAAAAGGACCTTTATGTACTTTCAACCGCAGGTCTCTCTCAACATACCTATATACCTTAACTTCCCCCCTCTTTTTACTAACCTACAAATGCCACAACCTTTCTTTTTCCTGTGCAAAAGGATATCAGACAAATTGCTCTTCCTGATATATGTTGTTCCCTTCACTCAGGAAAAACGACATGGCTATTTTATTAGACGGGAGGTCTCAAGAGCTCCTGAACCCCACAGACAGTCTCATAAATTACCAAGAGCCACACCGCTAGAACAACAATAAACTTGAAATGGGTTAAGTGGTTTTGTTCCTGGCTTAACCCTCCCTCCCCATCTCTCTGTGGAAATTCCTGTAACCATACAGCTCCGTGATTGTGTAATCACTGATACCTGGGTACCTGGTGCCTAAAAGCAAGAACACCATTACACCTGAACTTGATCTACAATCAGCAAATCGATTGCATCTTTAGATAAGATTACCTAGAAGGAATTGATAGTAACTATCTAAGGGTTTATGTGCATCTATAAATACACTTCACTCCTTGAAATTATTCATATATTTTACTTCTACAATGATGGAACTGTGTATAAAAATCTTTTCTATTTTTATGTGTAATAATGTATCCTTTTATTTGACCTAAACACACAGCTTTAAGGAATGACCTCTGGTATGAGTATGCTGTATTGATTTAGTTGGGATCGATCAAGAAGAGAGCTGGAATGAGATCAGCAATGTTGCAGCCCAGTGTGCCTGCTGGTACAACCGCAACTCCAGCTTAAAGAGCCAACAAAGGATTTGAAGAAGAAAAGCTAACCTGTGTATGCAGAGGACTTCCATTTCCTCTCCTTGGCTCCCCCATTGAGTATGAGAGATGCCTCTGCAACTGGACCTTAACTACTCATGTGGCACAAGTCACCCTACAAAATAGGCAGCAATAATAAAGCCTCTACATAATAATCTAGTCCTCAAATCTGTGGCTCTCCCCACTGCATTCATCTACAGTCACAACAGTGTAACATACAGAATTCGTTTGGAAAAGAATGGCCATTTGATTTGGCAGCAAATAAATGAGCCATGCCAAGGGACATGTGCTAACACCTCAGAGGTTTCCTTCCACTCTTCCCCTTCCCGAAGTTCAAAACTCACGATGGAAATGCACATTATGCAGGGACATCCTCCTTTTCCTCTAGGTTCTGAAGAGGATAATTTGGGAAGGTGGTATGCTTTAAAAATGAGCCACACAAATGAAAAAATGTAAAGAAAACAAGCTTTGAAAAAGCATCAGGCCTGAATTTGAGTACCACCTCTACCTTGATGATGCTGGGCAAATACACCAATCTCTCCAAGCTTGTGATGCCTCATCTGAAAAACTGGAGAGACTAACACCTGCCCTGGTGGAGTGTCGCAAGAATTAAATGGCTAATGCAAGTCAAGTGCCTCCTCGCCCTGTGTGAGCACAGAGTAGACCCTCACAAGTGACTTCCCATTTTGCCTTCCCTAGAAGAAGTGGTAACTCAGACCAAGTAAATTACCATTAGGCTGAATTTATTTCTTAATTTGTGTATTATGTAGTAGAAGGAGGATTATTACACCAAATTTTTATAAAATAGTTGGACTTTCTTAGCAAATGAAACAAGGTCTCCATGAAGCTTTCCCACGCAGCATTTTTACAGTTTAGTCATTCAACATTTACTGAGCAGTTACTATGTCTAAGCACATCAATGAAAATAAAAAGATGAATAAGACACATAAGTTATCTCCCATCAAAAGGTTTACATAGACTTTCTTATTTCGAATTTGCTAAAGTACCTCACAAACTGCTTGTGCCACAAGGATTAGATAACCAAAAACTGGAAAAATGCATATGCCCAGTTTTATCAAAATCTCAAGCACAATAAATTTTGCAAAACTATTTATACCAAACTTTAACAAAATCAACCTCATCTTCAGGTTTGACCCTCACAGGAAGAGACACAGAATTCCAGCACATGTCAAACTAATGAATCCATTATTTTGTTCCTTATTCGGGGTCTGACAAGCCTGAGCTTTGGGGAAATTAAATGATTATATCTGTATTCGAGTTGAGAGTTAAGAAAACAGACAAAGGAGCAAAGAGGATAGCTGTGACACAATCAGGAACATAATGAGTAGCCAATGCCAAATAGTGGTCACAAAATTAAAAGAAAACATTCTTCCATGGATGTGACAATGGAATCACTTGGTTTGCAATTTTTTTTTTTTTTTTGCAATGCAGTAATTTGGTAAAGATGAAGTCATGGGGCTTCGAGGGGAGCATGGTGGCCTGCAGGAAAGCACAGATGTCTGGAACCAAACTAAGCAAAGACCGAGCCCCACGCAGCCTCTTCTCTGAAAGGCCACGATCGCCTCGCACAGAGGCCAGTTAGACATGTCAGGGAGATGAGCACGAAGCAGCTGGAGGAGCCGAGATTAATGAGGAAATGCAAAATGAAAAAGAGCAACAACTGGAAACCCTTGTGGTGACATCAGGAACAGAGCCAGAGAAGACAACCTTGTTATCACATCTGCTCCGTCATTATAATTAAATGATAATGCGCCTCTCTTGTTGGGTTACCAGGGTGGAATTCCAAGTCGGGGAGCCTCTCAACACTCACCCAGGCCCCCCGCGGCTGTCCTTCTCATTGAAGCTGAGGAATCATTCCAGGGCGCTAATAGGCTGGGTGTCTGGAGCAAGTGTTAATTTTGGATTACATCTGAGTGGAAATAAGATGAAGGTCTGGGGAATGCTTTGCCTTCACTCAGATGTTTCATTTCCATTTACCAGCACTGCGGAATACCCAGGGAGATGTTTTCATTCCAATTTGGAAGATTTCATAAGCCTCCAAACTTTGAGGTATTGATCCAAACTCGTGAGCCTTGGAAGTGCGCACACACTCCCTCTGTGGAGGGAGAGAGTGTCAGAAGTCCCATTTGAGGAGAGCTGCCCGCTCTCAGATGGGCACACCTCCCTCCTCATGCCAAAATTCACCCTGCCCGTCCCGGAGGCCCATTAAAGGCACTCAGAACCATTAGCTCTGACTGGCTCGGTGCTGAGTAAATACTCTCGTGTGCTAGTAGAAACTAGGGCAGCTGCCTGGGTTTTTTTTTTTTTTTCCCCCCCTCTTCTTTCCTTCTTTCAAAATCAGCAAAGCAAAGTTCTCAACAGCAAATGGCTCAAATGTTCCTCTTAATAAGTTTACTGTTTTATGTATTCCACTAGTGGAGATCAGCATTAATTCGAGTTGTGCTACACCCTCGGGTTTTTTTTTCCATTCGATTTTGAAAAGCTCAGATTTTTGTTTGATTTTGGACAGGGCCGTTTGCTGGGAGGATGCCAATAATCAGACTTTCACCACTGGAAGGTAAGTTACCTATACCTGCAGGAAAAGGCCATTGTTTATCATCTTTTGGAATCTGTGAGCTAAATAGCAGTTGTTTGTGAAGCCTCCCAAAGGAGATTTTGAAAAACAAAGCACTTCACTCAGTGAGAGAAGGAAGGTTATGGAGTGATGCTGTGCTCATGCATTATTCAGCTCAGCTTCAACCAGTGCGTATCCGGTTATCATAATGCCCCAGTATCTAGGCATTACATGCTATATCCTCAGGGTAAGAAACAGATATAACTGAGCCTAAAAGGGATTTAATTAGGAAATAATATTTTCCTTTTCTTTTACATTTAGGGTTAATGGGCTAGTGAATTGGAGAATAGAGCAGAGAATCTATTGAAGAAGTTTCCCTTTTGATGAAAAATTATCCTAACACCTTGGTAAGATTTATTTCTTCATCCAAAACAATAAAGCACCAAGTTGCATGATCACAGGATGCCTTACATGTCTAGTTTCTAGCTGACACTTAGAGTTGCTATACTTGAAGAGGTGTGCTACAGCAAGACCATCTAGACAAAGAGTTAGGAACACATTGAGTGCTCAATAAATGCTGATTGTTCTGAATCAATATTTAAAACAATCCTTAGGACCCCAGCGTTCTAAATGGGCTCTGAAAGCACACAGCCCCAAGAAGGGCATACCACAGCCTACCAAAAATTTGGCAGGTAGAATAATGAACAGGAAGAAGCCCTCCCCCCATGGGGTGGCACCAGGAGCCATGAAGATAAATGAATAGAGGAAACACTCCCAGAACGCAGAAGCAGGTCCTCATCAGGGACTTCCCCACAGTGAGGGCACAAAGTGTTAAAACACCAGACCCAGAGAGTTTCAGTTCATTATAGGCCAGTGACATCTGTATGTTTTCTATTCCTTTCCTTTCCCAACATTAATGTAACCCTGTCCTTATTCCACCTCTGTGTGTTGATTTGTTGTGGGAGGTGCACAGATTTTGTTTCTTTTCATGCACAGCCAAATAAAAGCCATATCGATACTCGATGAGCTTAACTGGGCAGCCAGTTCTGGTTGCAATGACCGTACGGGATTTTGAGCTGCCTTTTTTAAGAAAAGGTGTAATAAAAACAAGGGCACATGACAAAGCAGCCCCACAGCTGCACCCTGAAGCAACACTAATTGGTGAACGCTCCTAGAGACAGAGTTAGTAGTAATGTGTAGTCGGGTTCCCAACAGCCACTTTATTCTAAGACAATGCACAGAGATCTAGCAGAACCGTAACTCAGACATTGGGAAACACCAGGTTCTCCCTCCAGCATGATCGAGAGACAGGAAACAATTGCAATGTGACAAGGCAGACACTTGGCCCCAGCCCTTTCCTGCCAGCTTGATATTCATGATTGTGAAAACGCTGCTCCCTCCCTTAGTTAGGGTGATTATAGCTCTGGGCTTCAAGCCTTGGGGTTTACCAAGATTAATTGCATTAAGTCTTTCAAAACTTTTCAAGAGGCAGGTGCGGTGGCTCACGCCTGTAATCCCAGCACTCTGGGAGGCTGAAGTGGGCGGATTGTTTGAGCTCAGGAGTTCGAGACCAGCCTGAGCCTGAGCAAGAGTGAGACCCCATGTCTACTAAAATAATAGAATGAAATTAATCAGACGACTAAAAATATATAGAAAAAAATTATCCGGGCATGGCGGCACATGCCTGTAGTCCCAGCTGCTAGGGAGGCTGAGGCAGGAGGATTGCTTGAGCCCAGGAGTTTGAGGTTGCTGTGAGCTAGGCTGACGCCACGGCACTCACTCTAGCCAGGGCAACAGAGTGAGACTGTCTCAAAAAGAAAAAAAAAAAAACCTTTTCAAGAGGCAAACACTTTTTTGGGGGGAGGCTAATGTTATGGGTTGAATTGTGTTCCCCCAAAAAGATATATTCAAGTCCTAATCCCTAGTATCTGTAAAAATAAAACTTATTTGGAAATAGGGTCTTTGTGGATATAATCACATTATGATAAGGTCATAGTGCCTTAGGGTGGGCCCTCATACAATGACTAGTGTTATTATAAGAAGAGGGAAATCTGGACATAGACACAGACACAGGGGAGAAGGTCAAGCACAGATCGGGGCAGAGTTCAGAGTAGTGCACCTGTAAGCAATGCCAAGGATTGTCAACAACCATCGGAAGTTAGAAGAGGCAGAGAAGGATTCTTTCCTAGAGCCTCCAGAGGGAGCGTAGTCCTGCCAACACCTTGATTTCACACTTCCAGCCTCCAGAACTGTAAGAGAATAAAGTTATATTATTTTAAGCCACCCAGTTTGTGGTTCTTTGTTATGGTAGCTACAGAAAACTAATTCAGCCAGCCAGAAGGGGATTTGTCATAGAGGACCCCTACCTCTTAAGGAAGAAGTAGATTTTAGTGTAGGAGAGAGTGAGACCTTTGGGCAGACCGGTTACCAGAGGTCAGTCTCTGCCAAGCACAATATTGCATCTTTATTACTGAGCACACAGCTAGATGACTTTTCCCAATCTCCTCCGAAATCAAGTGGTTATATAATTGACTCTGGGTCAAAGGAAAATGGGAGAAACTATTTTTGCCACTTCTAGGTTTGGTAGCCCAAAGATGCCAGAATCCTCCATGGTCTCTCCTGTCCTCAGCCTGCAAAGGGATGTTGACACCCTACGTGACCTAGGAGCAGCATATTAAAAATAGAGCGTGTGTCAGCCTAAATCCTTGAATGGTTGTAGGCAGCATAGCCTTATTCTGCATCCTACTGAGACATGAGTGAGAAATAAACTTTATAGAGTTTGGTCCAGTGGTGCAATGGAGACTGTCTCCATCAGTCACTTGTTAGCATCTCTTCCTAACTCCACATTCAGTGACATGGCATTGTTAGCTCAAATCTTAAAATCAGCCATGGAGTAAGTATTTATATCACAAAAATCAGCAAATGCTACAAATCAAGAGGTTATTTTTCTCCCGTTAGGATAGTTACTCGTTAAATATTTACCGCCTCACAATTGATTAAGCCTCTGAAAAATGAAGGTGTTTGTTACAGCAGCTAGCATTAATCACCCTCATTAATAAAATCCTGATCATTTTAGCTCTGGTAAGATGGCTTTTGCCATAGACTGAATGTTCGTGTACCCCCAAAATTAATATGTTTTGGGGAGATGATGAGGTCATGAAGGTGGAGCCCTCATAAAATGGATTAATACCTTTATAAAAGAGACCTCAGACAGTTCCCTCTTCCACTCCACCACATGATAAAACAAAGACAAGACAGCTTTCTATAAACCAAGAAATAAGCCCTCATCAGACACTGAATCTGCTGGTGTCTTGATTTTGGACTTCCCAGCTTGTAGAACTATGAGAAATAAATTTCTGTTGTTTATAAACCACATAGTTTATGGTATTCTGTTATAGCAGCCCAAACAGACTCAGACATCTTTCACGTCTAAAAACATTATAGTGGAATTCTAGAATCTTGGAACTGGAAGGCCTTAGAGATTACCTGGACCAATCCACTTATTTTGTATAGGAAGAAAATGAGACTTACTGCAGGGAAGTACCTCCCACTAGAATCCAGATGTCCATATATATATATATATATATATATATATATGTGTATAAATACTTGTTGAAAACACATGGCATAGAACAGAAATGATTAACTGGGGAATGTTTATAAATTAGAAAATATTAAGAAACAAAATCCTCTTGGAGTAAACTATGTTATTCTTACATCTCTTCACTGACCACCAGTAATAAGATAAGACATCCCAGTTGTTTGTATGCACCTTTGCAATGCCCTTCCACTATGTCCAGTGTCTTCTTTCTCCCACTCTTGATGCTGGGCTTGGCTATGTGACTAGCTTTGGCCAATGGTATTTAATAAGACATAAAGCAAGCAGTGGCCAGAGAATTGTTTGTTTGAATGGGTCAGCTGTCCTGCACTACTGTTTGCTGGCATGAGAAGACCATTCTCTGCACTAACCCCTAGTCACAGAAGGAGGAAGGACATTAGAGCCATCTCAGTCAGGCTTTGTTTAGATCAGCCAACCTCAACTTGATCCATAAATATGTGAGACTAAAAAAAAATCTTACTGTTCTATGCCACTAAGATTTTGCAGTTGTTTTTGATGCAGCAAGAGTTTTCTAATACATCTCTGTGACTCAGTTATGTGTTTTGTAAATGAAAAAATACAGAGGGTTTGAAGGTACAGACCTGGCCTCAGGTTGGGTCATCTGAAGAACTCAAAATTTATGAGAAGAAGAAAGAATTTCAAACTTATGAAGGAAGCTTGGTAACCAATGAGCCTTTCATGCCAGTTTAACTCCATAATTCTATTAATATTATTCCAAGCTCTAGTAATAAGAGTAAATGCCTTACTTTGGCATAATGCTTTCTACCTTTGTTTTCTTTCACATGAAAAGTATAACATGTTATTCTCAGAACAACCTGTCAGGCAAGTAATACAAAAATAATTATTCTAACTTGACAGACAAAAAGCTAGAAAACAGAGAATTTGCTTACTTAACTGACACTCTGCAACAAAGTAATGGAGGAACAAGACAAGAACCCAAGAACCAAAACCATGGGCCAATCAACAGAGCTTTAAAATGGAAACTGTTCTGGATGGAAAATGTCATTGTCCTTTTCAAGCATCCTAAGAACTCCATTGCCTAGTTTCTGCTCCACTATAAATTATGTTACCCAATTGTCATGTAAGTTCAAACTTTAGAAGGTACTGTGGTGATCTCATTCCTTTGAGAGTCAAATCTTGACAAGTTTCTATATCAATTAAGCCTATAAATTCCCTTCTCCATGGTCTCAGTCATGTTCCTCCTGAGCTGAATCCTCTCCTAGCCTGGAATCAATAGTAGTCATCCATGGGTGTGGGTGGATGACCAGTCAGTAGGCAGGACTGGTCAGTAGGCAGAACTGACCAGTAGCTGTGAGGCAACCCCTAGCCCAGCTGCATCTCCATCAACAACACCCCCATCCTTACTCCCACCCAGGCTTCATTTTCTCATCTTTCTTGGCAGGTCCTCAGACAACAGGTTTCTTCTTAGGAAAATTCAATGAGTAATACCTGACCTCTTTTTTATTATTTATCAAGATGCAGAAATGGAGAGAGAGTGGAATGTTTTGAAAGGTTTAGAGATAAGGGTGGGAAGTGATACTCTTAAATACAGTGGATAGGAAGTTTAGTGAGTTTGAGGGAAGTTAGTTCACTTGTTATCATCATAGAGTTTTGAAGTTGGAAGGTCTTAAAGGGCATTGCCTCCCCCTTATCATTCCAAACCAGATGAAAGAGCTATGTATGAATACTTAAAGTATTCACCTCTCAAGATAGCTCATTATAGTATGATAGCTTTTCCCAATTCTTCTACATTAAAGGTGTATTTCAAGTACCACATTCATGAATTTTGCTATACTATTATTATTTACTTAACATATTTGATCAACTCTGTCCACATAATTTTTAAACGGTAACATTCAAAGAACGATTTGTGGATGAGTTAAATATACTAGGAGTTTTTTTCTAAGCCATATTAATACATACGTTAAGATTTGAAATGCCCTTTATGTAGCCCCTATAAGCTTCACCTGCCTGTTCCATGGTTTGCATACCTCAGTGCTGGGAAATACTGCTTTATATATGAAATACCTGAATCTCACAAGCATATTTGATTGTGTGTGGCACAAGGAAATAAAGAAATCCAAGAAGTCATGTGTATCATTTACAGTTTTTAAAAAGATATTTTTTGGGTAAACAATGTGGTGATTTGCTATTCTTTGATATAAGTTTCTACTTGCAGTTTTGGGAAAAAAGTGATAACACCCTTTGCTGTACCTTCTTTCCCTAGCCCGCTCATGCATTTCTATGGCACTCTCCCGTTTGGCCTTGCCAACATTCTTGTGATCCAACCAATCTGCACTAAGTAACCACTATGAGAAAGGAACTGTCCTGGGTGCTAAGAATCAGCAGTGAAGGGGCTAGTCAGGATCTACATACTAGCTTGGACAAGGTGAGAAAGTGGAAACAAGAAACTGAACGAACACATAGATATTTATTAAATTGTGATTTTGAAGGAGCAAATCAGAGTGGTATGAGAACATACCACGAGAGAACTTGATTTAAGAATTTATCCCACGGAACAACAGCACAGTTGTTCATGAGTGTACCCACAAAAATTCATTGCTACATTGTTTTTAATAGTGAAAGAAATTGGAAATGACCTACATAGTCATCGACGGTGAGTAGGTCAGTTAATTTGTGGCGCACCTATCTTTAGTCACTTATTTCAACAATTGAGTGCCTACTGTGTGCCAGTAATTGTGCTAGGTAAGTGGAATGCCAGACACACATGGTCCCTGCTCACTGACACATGGAGAAAACAATGATCAGATACATAAATAAATACCAAATGTGATCAGTTTTATGAAGAAAAAGAGAATAATGACAGTGTAGTTTGATATATATAGATCAGGTGGTAAAGATACCACTCAGAGGCAAGGGATAATAGTCAAGAAGGGAAAGAAACTTGCAATGAATTAAGTAGCAGAAGATAACATGTGTAAAGGCCAAGAGGAGAAATGGGGCTTCTTGGATTTTGGGGGATTGAAAGGCCAAAGTGACTTAGGCAGAGTAAGAAAATGGGAGTGTGGCAAGAGCTGAGGTCTAAAAACAGGCTGGGTCACCCACGAGCATGACTCTTTAGTAAAGATTCTGGATTTTATCCTAAGTGCAATGGGGAGTTATAGGTCAGTCTTCAGCAAGAGGATGACATAAATTTAAATTTGAAAGGAGCCTTCTGACAGCTGGTGAGGAACATATTGGAGAGGACCGAAGTGTCAGTGAGAGACTGTTTAGGAGGTTACTGTGGAAGTTGAGGCAAGAAGTGATGGTGACCTGGCCTTGGATGAGACACTGGAGAAAGAGAGAAGCAAACAGGTTTGAGACACCATTTGAAGTCAGAATCAATACTCATCACACTTGGTTCTCTTACTTGTTTACAATTCTGTATTCACTGCTTGGGGATAACTTTCAGTAGTGCAAGTTATCATGTTGGTGGGGCTCACCAGGCACCCTGCGTGGGTGACATGAAATCTATTATAGCAAGCAATCAAAAGTCAACCTACCAAGTGACTGATACTGATTGCTGTCATATTCCAGCAATTTTAAATATATGAGTTCTAACTATTACAGAATCCCAAAGGTAGGTATTAATATTCCCATATTGGAGATGAGAAAACTGAGAACCAGTGAGCCTAATTTGTTCAAAGTCACACAGCTAATAAGTAGTGGAGCTAAGATTCAACCAGGCTCGTGAACTCCCACATTTCTTTATACTATAGTATCTCCCTCTTTGCAAAGAGTTCTCATTTGGCTCAAGACTGGAAGGGCACAAATCAGTATAGACAAGTTTACCAAGAGATGTCTGTATCAAAGAGCAGCAAAGCAATGAGAAAAACATTATTAACATAAGTTTACAAATACACCTTTCAAAAGATGTTATTAAACATGTTTCTGGACTCACAGTAACTGTGATTATCCATATAAAGCATTCTATGCATGTTGGCTATTATTCCAATTTTATTAATAATGAAGTTAGAGAACACTAACTATAAATATTAACTATTCAGGCTGGTGAGCAACTAATAAGATACCTCCCTTTCATCTTTCCTCACTCCATTCAAAACACATACCACATTATCCAAAAAAAAAAAAAAAAAAAGTAACTGTCTGGGGGTCTGCTGGGGCAGGTCCACATTCATTAGCAGATGCACATGTACCCAGTAGCCTCTCACCCTGAAGTAATGAGCCATGTATCATCTAGATGCGAATGTAAACACATCTGTGACTGTCCAACTTAGGAACTGCGCACTGCAGTTCTAACTTGATTTCTCAACTAGGATGCTTTCCTTCTCCTAGTAGACAGAGGATGTAGCAGACAGACCAGCTGGGCACTGGATTTAAAACCTAAGATTCCTTAAACTTTACAGATTTTTTTTTTCTTCTCCAAGATCCCTAGAGCTACAGACCACCTCCTGAGTGTTCACACATAAGGTGTTTGAAATGTACACTTGGTGCAACAAAGTAGAATCAGCCTGGGCTTGGAGAATTGATGCCAGATAATTTTTTGAGTGTTCACAGGAGGCTGGACACTCTCCGAAATGTTACTTGGATTGTTTCATTTAATTATCACAACAATCCAATACAGTGGGTACTATTAGGGACTTTATTTTACAAAGGAAGAAACTGAGGATTAGAAAAGTGGGCCACTTTTCCAAGCTCCACAGCTAGTGTCTGGTGCAGTCAGGATTATAAAGTCCAGGTGTTCAGACTCCAGAGCCGAGCTCCAATCCCCTGCCTTCCTTTACAGCACTGTGGCCCATGGGGGCTGAGAGGAACCAACACCTCCCTCAACTTGAATTTAGCCCGAGCTCCTTCCTCCTCTGCCACATGTCCTCCTCTGCAGCCTGCTTAACCAGGGTGCTAACCAAGATGTCTGTGGATGCAACATTTAACCCAGTAGTCCTCCTTCTCATTTTGGCTTTGGAAGCTCCATGTATTCCATCTCCTGCCTCTCTCCTCTTGTTCTTATGACAACACCTTTCTTTCTCTGTGTCTAAAAGTTTCTGCATCTCTAAAAGGCTAGAATTAGGTCTGTGAATTTTTTTAGTACCATCTCTAGATTGCTATTTGGAAGTAGACTGTATTAGCCCTCACTTTGCTAAATCACCATGTATTTTTTTGCTGAGAATTTTTCTTAAAAGGACAACAATAACATTCGCTGCCCACTATGTTCGTCATAAATACATAATATTAGCATTGATCAACCAATATGTTCTATAATCCACGGCAAACACTACTCATGGACACAGGAAAGATCCACTGGAAAATAAGGACTGGGTCACACATAAAGACACAAAGTAAATAGCAGTGGAAAGCACCACACAGGTTTATTTTTTAGCAGTGTGTTTTGAGAGAGTAGCATTTTATGCAAATTTTGGAGAAAAACCTATAATAAGCCAGCACTGTATTAATAATAAATTCAACAGGACAGGGCTTAAGGGTGGGGATAAAAAGGTTGGAGGGAATATTTAGTCAGTCAAGGGAGATTTCCAGATCTTCTTCAAGTTACATTATAAACACGGTATGACTTTCTTTCCAAATGTATGACAGTCCTCATTCTTTATGGTGTTGGAGGAGATAATTGGATACAGTTTCAAGCTACCCTAAAATTTATTATTTATTTTAATCCCAGGTGCCTTTGAAGAGCATACAGGTAAAGAGAAAGGATTTTATGTATAGTTGCTCACAGAATACCTTTGATGATTCTTTCCAAATGCAAGATGCTTTCTGAAACATCTTTCAAACCCAAACATGTCCCAGTTTCTCAAATTACCTAGGAATGATTCTTTTGTTGGCTCTTTCTTGATCGTGTACATTAAACGCAAAAAAAAAAAAAAAAGAAAAAAGATAAAGCATGCTCTCAAGCATTGCATAGTGGATAATTATATTTTTAAGGTGCTTCAGTTCCATTATTTTAGCATCTGTGTAATTAAACCGAAGTGCGATTCTCCGTTAACAGGTTTTCCTTTTGTCTCTTGGATGTAATATCTTTATGGACAGGAAAGTGTTTCTCCTCTTCGAGCAGCTATATTTATGCCCATGAAGCCGGGAGAACTGCAGCGTGGTCTTTAATGAAGAAGTCCATCCGCGAGGCGGTGAAGCCGAAGGGAAACGTCGAGGTTGCCCATCAGCCCCTGTTGAGCGCTGCAAAGTAATAACGCTTTCTGGGGAGAGACTGACAGCAAATAGCAAAGGTGTGAAATGAGAGATGAGATTTTCTTTGGAGCTTGTCCAGATTTTGATACTCTTCTAACCTGCCTCTCCCCGCTACTAGTTTTTCCCCATCTGTAGACGCCGGCCTGGCCAGCCGTCAGTGTTATTCCCCAAGAGCATGCCTGATGATTAAACACCTGTGGCGAGCGGAGCCTCCCGAGCTTCTGCCACATTTGGCTGAAATTTCCTTTCGGCCGTGGCAGAAAATTAAAGTCTAAATTTTGATACTAACCAAATGATCCGCCATGATTACGGGAAGCATAATATTACGTGTTGATCAGCCTGCATCCATTCGGTCTGATACCTGTGGTTTTTATTGGAAAATTACTGCATTCAGGATACACGTCTTCACTAATTAATGACTTCGAAGCAGCTGAATAAAACAGAGATATGGCTTCTGAGAAATGTTACAGCATAGAGTACAGAGAGTTATTGTCCCCAATCTTATCAATAACTAAAGCAGTCATTAGGCAGGGGACGTGATTTGATTGCAAAGATCTCGCACACACCTGTAACATATTCTTTCTTGGTTTTGTGAGGAGAAAGTAGTGCTCAACTTTCCCATCCCTTGAGAGGAATAATGCTGTGTGAATTCTGGAATAGAAGAAAGAATCAGAAAATTATCTATTCCATTCCATCTCTTTTTCAGGATTGAGGCTTGTGCCCTCCCCTCTGTGAATAAGCTCTGGGAAACGGCTTATTACGAATTTTTCTGGAGAATTTTACATAGAATGCTAATCTCCCAAAACACTCCATTAAAAAGAAAAAAGTTCCATGGGAAAAGAACTTTGAGAAATGTGATACAGAAAATGGAGAAGTTCAAAGTGTTCGACCCCTGGAAAAATATTTTTTTCAAATATTTATAAAATATACATTAAAGCATATATTTTAATGTATATATTAAATACATATTTGTAAAAATTTATTTAATACTTTTGGAAAATCTTACCTCAGAATCTATTAGACATGGTAGACTCTTTGGTACCAGAAGTTATTTTCTGATAAAGCTAAATATTTGTGAAAGGTAAAACAATCTACATTTAGTTGTTAACACATGGCAAGTATGTCTTCAAATTCTCTCCACAGGACAGCCGAGTAGACGTGAAGTGAGAAGGGAAGTGTGCGGTCAACCTTCTGAATTACAGATATCAGAGATTAGAGCCAGGGCCTTGCAGGGCTACTGAGCAAAAGTCAAACATTAACTCCTTTCTCTTTCCTGCTCTTCATTCCCCACATGAAAAGATATCTGGAAAATGAAGAGGCAGAAATGCAGACTAAATATTGGGCCCTTCAACTTCCACCTACCTGGCCTACCTTTCTGATACTGCTGTCTACTTGTTCCCCCTTCATTTATTCAAACAATAATTATTGAGCACCTACCATATTCTAGACACTGTGTGTCACTTGGAATTCAAAAGTAAATTAAAGCAAGATCTCTTCCCTTCAGCCAACAGAGAAAAATCGTTAAAATCCACAACTAAACCCTAGCCCATGCTTTCCAAGGTCTTCTCATCTTCTGGGAAATAAAAAATACCTATGCGGTAACACTAATAAACAACATCTCCTGCCTCTGCTTCTGCCTCTGGCCCTACCAGCTATTCAGAACCCCTAATTTTCTTTTAAAGTATTGATTTCTCAAAAAAGGATTAAAAATGGTATCTCTTGAGAAGTGAGCATAAACCTGTTGAATTAGGCATTCAGATTAAAAAGAGGCTAAGCATTATTTCCATGATTATAAGAGATCTAAGGGGGACTAAGTGAATTGCTCAAGGATGCTGAGTTTGTTTATTAATTCATTAGTGCATTCATTTATTAAAAAGACACTTATGAAGTCCCATTTTGAGTAAGCATGTGTACTCATAAAGATGACTTCACCATTACCCCATAAAAGAAGAGGCTTACAGTAGAGAAACACAGACAGATGGACCAAGTCTGCTTAGTCATAAGCCAGTGTATTTTCCATGAAACCAAGTTTTCTTGATCTGAATAGTCAGCTCAAGTTTGTGTGGATTACTAACATAATGAGCTTGAAACCACTTGGAAGCTTAAACTAGCTAGAATCCACTAATCGGCAAATGGGCAAGGGAAGGAATCCAAAAAAGTAATAGACATAGTCCCACAGACTGTGTGGTTTTGGGGTTCACCTTCAGTAAAAATAAGCAACAAACTGTTGTTGTTTCAAACAGCTCTTCTCAGCTACATACTGTGGAGGAATCATGAGAGGCCCCAAGTATAACTTGTAATTCACAAAACTAAATTTTAGTTAGAGATGTAAGAAAATAAACACAGATACAGAAACAAAGCAAACAAACAAATGCTGTCATTCAGCCCTCAATTTTCAGACCTGGAGTCAGGTTAACCAGAACCAAAGGAACTTAAAGGAGGAGAAAACCCCTTAGGCTGGAGAGGTCAGAAGCAGGGGTGATGGGTTTAAGCTGAGACTTGAGAAATGAAGCCTATTTAGAGAAGAAATTGGAGCATTTGATTCAGAATATTTGACCAACCACAACAAGATTGCCATATTTAAAGTGATCTGCATTTCTAGACTATAAGTCACTGTTGATTTCCAAGGAAGGCTAAAAAAGCCTTAGGGACTTCCTCACTCTCCTGGGAAACTGAGGCCACTGCTACCCCATTCCAGGAGTGGCTGAGTGAATTCCCAGGAAATAAAGGAACCCCCTTTATCTACCATGACCAGTGGTGCTAGGAATGAAAGCCGGGTGACTTCATCCCTAGCTTTCTTGCGGTCACCACTGAAGTGATTGACCAGGTATCCCAGTAAATAGCAAAAGGATGGAGAAAGACTAAAGAATGAGCTCTCTCCTCTCTCTCCTTCTCTGTCTCTCTTTTCTCTTCTCTTTTGTTCAGTGTCAGCACTTTTTTTTTTATCTCCAAAGAAATCGTATTTCCCTTTAAGAGTGGCCTCAGAATTACTGCTAATTTTCTACAAAGAAACTGTTCTTTGAAATACATCATATACCATTTTCTTTTCGTTTCTCATTCCTCCCTCTCTTTGTGATGCTGGCAATGCGTTGGCTGTGAACATGTAAGTATAGTTGCTTTTGAATGCTGCAAGGTAAATGCAGAAAATGACAGCTTAAATGGAATCATTAAAGTAGATGTAGGTAATATCTGAATGCTACCAAGCCTTCTTTGCAAGGCAATAAAGTCTTTCCCCCGACACCCTCCCCAGTTCTGGTGCCTTGCACCTTTTCAGGGAAGCTGGCAACCTATCATTTCTTACTTTTTTCCCCATTTCCAGCATGAACTCAGGGGCCTCATTTCTATCTTAAGTTACAACCTGTTGATGGGTGGAAAAGGAAAGAAATGTGTACAGTTCCACCCTACACGGTTATTTCTCACAGTACAGCAGTAAGCTCTGTCAGCCCATTCAAAGACATTAAATGTGAGAAAGTCACAACAAAATTGCTACCTGTCCATGCACTGGGTGAACCACAAAGTACAAGTTTCAGAGTAGTGCTAGGATAGACCCAAGGGATCACATCCTGGATTTGAAGACTGCCAGACTTATATACAAAGGAATTGTAGTAATAGCTTGCATTTCTCTAAGTTTATACCATCTCAATACAGTTTTCATTG
The DNA here is from genome assembly GCA_004363605.1 of Indri indri. Taxonomy (NCBI): domain Eukaryota; kingdom Metazoa; phylum Chordata; class Mammalia; order Primates; family Indriidae; genus Indri; species Indri indri. The sequence continues at coordinate 17,228 of RJWJ010014289.1, read as the reverse complement.
TACTCTCCTAGCCTCCTTATAGAGAAGACAATGTGGGTGTTTTTATCTCCAGTAAGGACATAAAAGGATAAGCAAATGGAAATTTATGAAGATATTATTTTATTTTTCAAAAATACATTTAAAATTAGTTCATTGCAATGCTAGGTATCCAGAACATGGTATTGTTTTTTCTGTTGCTGTTGTTTTTATTTTAGAACACTATAGGGGTATGCTTGTTTTAATTACACACTTATGACTGACTCAAACTGTACAAAAACAAATTATGTTGCTGTTCTTTTAATCAAGTACCTATATAGCACTGTGCACAAGGCACTTTCTAAAGTCTTTCTGATATCACCTCATTTAATCCTTGTATTAATAGTAACTCTATAATGTTAGTAGTATTATTATCCCACATTTTATAAAGGAGAAACTGAGGCCCGGCATCATAGAAGTGGATGTGTGGTGGAGTGAGGACTCAAACTCAGACCATTTGTCTCCAGAGTCCATGCTCTCCACACCTTCACCATGTGCCTTTCAACACCCTGGAACATACACTACAAAAGAAGGAGAAATAAACCCAGCTCTTGCTCTTCGATTCTGGGGCTGTTGATTCATTCACTTGATAATTCTTTATTCAGCAATCACTACCAGCAGAGGACTATATTCAGCATTTGGAGCATCCAAAGTAATTTGACAAATACAATCCTCATTATTCATGAATTCTATATTTGCAAATTTGTCCAATGCTAAAATATATTTGTAATCTCAAAATCAGGACTTGTCACCTCTCCTTGTTATTTAGGGACATGTGTGGACAGGCTCAGAGCAGCTACAAATTTGAGTGGAGGACCACCCACGTTTTCCAGCTGAGTTCAAAGAAAGTCATGTTCTACCATCTTGCTTTGGCTTTCATACAGAAAAGACCAGAAGATGGAGATGGTAGGGACAATTCAGTGTATAAACAGTGTAGGAGAGAAAGGTCGGGTCATGATATTAATAACACAAAGTATTCCCTAAATCACTTTGACCACATGACATGAATATTTCAAGCAACAAACACGCACACACAGAAAGAGAAAGAGACAAAGAGAGAGGGGGAGATGTGTGTGGGGGCATGTGCGTGGCACATGTTAATGCAGGTCATCAAACTAATTGTTTTAATTTTTTAATAAGTTGGTTAACATAGATCTTTCTTTGACATCCCACTATTGAGAACATAAAATAAAATATGGGAATGGTGTGGTCCTGGCAGAGTAATCATAACAGAAAATGAGGTGATCTACTGATAGGTAAAACAACATTATGCTCGAAACAGCAAATCAGAGTCACAGTGTAATTACTGTTTTCAGTCCATGTACAGCGAACCTGTTCCCCGGCAGCCAACCAATCATTATCTCCACTGCTCACTTGGCTACTGGGTATTAGCATCATGTCTTACAACTCTGGAGACTAAACCAATTAAGGTACAATTTAAACAAGGCACTCATAAATATTGTACCAGGGTGGTATTGACACGTCTAAATATTTTTAAAAAAATAGAATAAGGCTTCCAAAAATAGGTAATCCATCTTAGGAGAAGAGGTTCCATGGAGCGACTTCTGCATTATGCATAAATATGCATAATCAACACAGTAGCCCAGCTCAAATCTCTCTCCTGCTCATTTGATATACCTCTCCATGTCATATCCATTTTCATATAAACAACACAATAATATAACGTCTGCATTGCTAAATAGCACTACTATGTTCTAATTTCTTTGGGATGGCATGAATAAAATCTTGCTACTTGTGTTTATTAGCATTTATTGGTGACAATCCCTTGCAAAGTAGCAGAAGGTGTAATTAATTCTGGTACAACCCTAAGTTGAATATAGAAACTCAACAGAGTTTGCTTTTGACTTCAAATGATCCATCACTTGATAACGTTGAGAGGAGGCAGCAGGAGGAGGGTGTGAGCCTCCGTCACTTTACTCTAAACTGCTGCCGTGTTACTCCACAGAGTTAATGTTATATACACAAACTGTCTGCTCTGGATAATGCAATTGTACTTTTCTTTATTCTGTGTAGATCTTTGAATAAAATGTTCCATTGGGAGAAAAAACAAAAACAGTGTTTCAAGATTTGGGCAAGAATTTTACTAAAACAAATATTCAGAAATCTCCCTAACTCATCATGGGGCTCCTACCAATTGTTCCTACTATATTCAATTCTCTTTGTTCAGAACATCTGCTATATTGGGGTACAGATGATTCACAGTTATACTAAATGAAAATTAATGCATCATTTCAGTAATTCCCTGGCATAGGCTACATATATATGCACAATTCTTATCAACAGAAGAATTGATCGAATTATGTTAAAGTACAGGAGCTGAGGCACATTTAACACGTCCTACTGATTCATGTGGTTGCCCAGAAGGAGCAGGAAGCAAAGAGGGAGCTTGCTATCCTGGGCTTAATTCCAACCAATGAGCAAAATAAACTAATAATTTAGAAATAAGCTAAAACAGAAAAGAAAGTGATTGTATCAGCCTGGAATTCATGACATTAAAGAGAAGAATACTTGAATACGTATTTGGTGGTAGGAGGTGGAGGGGTAATTTAACGTCAGGGAAAATAGAGATATGACGCCCTGGTGACTGGTTTTTTTTAAGGAAATAAAGCTCACAAGAGGTGGAAGTGTCTTTAAATTGCAATTTATTATGTCTTTGAGAATTATCTTAGTTTTAAAGGTGAGCAAGAGGTACAATCCAAAGAAAAAAGTGTAGCAGTAATGATACATCTGATAAAGGCAGATTACAAAAATGGAAGGAGGGACACATTGAAACTCTCTAAAAACTATGCTATCAAAGCATAAAATGGGCTGTCTCAGAAAGTGCAGTGGTAAGAATATAAAAGTGGTCTATATAATTTGTAAGGTTTATTTCAATTTGAAGATTCTGTTATTCTGAGTTATGTGGAAATAGATTTTTATTCAACATTTTAAAAGTCTTTTAGATTGTTAGTAATGCTAAACAATAATAACTTACATATTGGGGTGGTACCTCATAATTTACATAATGCTTTAACATGCATTATCAACTCTCACCACAGCTTTGAGAGATCAAGATCTTCAATTTATAAATGAGAAGGATGAACCCTACAGAGGTTAACCTCCTGTCCCAGGGTTACACACTTGCCAGGCTCCAGGCAAGAGTACAACTGGAGGCCCACATACTTTATGTCTAAATATTTAAAATTTATAAATCAAGCAACAAACAGTTAAATATGCCCCAGCCTGCCTACCTCAGAAAATGTATCTTCAAACAACGATATCCAAAAATATGCTTTTTTATGACTAAAAGTTGGCAAAATATAACAGGTGACTGAATTTAGTTATTTTTAATACTACTATTGCAGGTCTAAATATTCTATTGATGACCCATAATGTTTGAAAGTACATTATAATTCATAAATTATATAGTTATTCCATGAAATGTATTTTCTTGAATTAATTTTAATAAAATCACTAATTATGCTGTTATAAATATTTTCCCATAATTTGAGTTGTATTGAACATAGTGATCTATAAGTTAAAAATAAAATGTAATTGTATTCAAAATATATAAATTTTGAATGTATTCTCATAAAATGTAAATAGATGTAATATAAAAAATCAAAGACTAGAATTATTTTAATATATTTTTAAGTTTATTTTCTTCTAAAATGTTGAAAATTAAGGGTAAATGTAAATTACAATTAATGAATAAAAATTTTGAAACATATTTTTAGAAGCTAAACTATATAATAATTTTAAAATATCAGATATTACAAAAAAAATTGAACGCTTTCTATAAAAATAGAAATATTAAGTGTATTATGTTTTAATGTCCATCTAATTGTCCATGCAAAGAATCAATATCACTATTTATGTATGTTACATCTAGCTAAAATGATGTATATACAAATTTGGAGATAACATAAATTGTTTAATATTGCAAATATTCCTCAACCTCCATGGCAATTTGTGAGTATCCTCAAATCCATGAGTAAAACCTGAAAAGCAAGACGAAATGGACCCAAACCTTGTTATAGGAATCGATTGCTCTGTGCCATCCAAGAGAAAGGACTCAAGACAGTAATTAATTTGTCTTTTATCTTAACTACACGCTTTTTCTGCTAAAATCCTTCTCATACTCCAAGGCACTGTCTGCCACTGGCTACCACAGTGTTCAACCAACAAGCCCTCGTGGCACTCAGACACAGGTTTTTGTGTTTTGAGGATTTAGGAAAAGAGATGAGGAAAAGATATTTCCTTGGGCCTGGATGGTATTAGTCATGAGAGTAGATGTTTGGGGGTTATGGGTCATGCTGCACCATCACTAAGTCCCAGATCCCAAGAAATAGAAGCACCTATGCAATTTTAAATACATTGGTCCTGTGTGTTTGTGATTCGTAGGGCCCCCTAAGCACTTGGCCTAGGCCAGAGGCCCTTCTTTCCTGGCCTGAGAGTGGTACTGATTGGCAGAGTCAAGAGTGAATATAAGTGTATGCCCTGTTAGTGGGCCACAGCAATTTTCAGAGATAGAGAGATCCTTTTAATAAAGATACTAAAGTGGAGATTTCGTTTAAGAAATCCATGGAATCAGTAAAGTGATTTCTTTATCAAAATACTGAGTTTATTTCACATGTATATTTTTGTCTCCTCACCATTTCCATGTCTGACTGTTGCTGCTACGAAGTCCCATCATAGCATTTTATATATCCTTAAAACCAGGCAAAGAGTAGAGTTCCATCTTTCTAAACTAAACAGGCATTTTGAACAACACATTCTTGGCAATGGAACCTGGACAACATTTATCAAACACGACAGGGGAAGTTCTCACTCTGTGTTTTTAAAAGGACAGCCAGACATCAACTGTTACAGAAATGACATAAGATGGAAAATTTTAACAAACTAAACTATTTTTTTAAAGAGACTTCCTCTATTACCAGAGATTTTGAATAGCCTTTTGGTCAGTCATCCAGAAGCAATTTTTCACATAATTGATGAACCTGACTTCCACTTTGAGAAAAGAATCACCTTTTTCTACACTTGTTTGCATTTTTGCTTTCATGTATTGTACAGAACTAGATCCTTTTAATGTTAAGGTGGATAATGATGAAAATGAGAATGAGTTATCTTTAAGAATGGTCAGTTTAGGGGCTAGTGCAAAGGACGAACTGCACATTGTTGAAACAGAGGCCATGAATTATAAAGACATTCCAATTAAAGTGATTTCTAATTTAGGTTGAAATATATTATGTGTAAGATCCCTGGAATATTATAATCAAGGGATAGTTTTAAATGTTTCTATCCCATCATCAGTGTATATATACCTTTTTTAGCTCACATTGAAAGCTGATTTGGATTAAAGTTCTAAATCAATTCAGTGGTCAGCTACAACCTGGTATAACAGTCAAAATGAGAAAATTCACTATTTTAGCAGACTCAGTGGAGCTTATGCGCTTAGATAAGAAATTCGTTTTTAAAGTCGGATGTCTAAAGTGGGTCCTGTTTCATGGAGAGACTCTTCTAATCTCCTGTACTTTCTCTATCTATCTACATGGAAATTCCTCCCAGATGAAAGGGGCATTTCAGAATGTACTTGTGGACCTTCAGGGCCCTTACCTAAATAGATAAAAACACAGTTCACTGGGAACCTGACTCATTAGAGCAGGAGAGTTAACTGAGTCATTGAGAAAGATTTTTAAAAGCGTTCATTAAAACAAGAGTTTTATTACTTTCAGAACCCAGAATACCTAACCAAACAAAACCTTCTCTTTCTCAGGTTCTACTATGAACCAGAAAATAAAGAGGCAGTATAATGGGAGAAGCATGTAGACTGTGGAGCCAGGCCACCTGAGTTGGAATCCTAGTGCGTGTTACCTGCAGCAATGTGAGGTTGGGCAAGTTACTTAACCTCTTTGATTCTCCATTTCCTCATCTTTAAAATGGAGGTGATAATAGTGCCAGGATAGTGGCACTGCATAGATGCAGGGATGTTACTTACATTGCATCTACATTCACAGCATCTTGGATGGCTGCAGTGCACGCCAGAGTAGCTGCTCTCCTTAGCTGAGAATAGTTCCTGCCACGTAGGGTTGTAGTGACAATTACATGAGTTGATCATGTAAAGCACCTAGACTGGCACCTGGCTCCTGATAGACACTCAATAAGTATAGCTACTATTACATAGATTTGGTAAGAGAATGGTGAGGAGGAGGAAGCAGAAAATAGCAAAAACAAAACCAAACCCAAAAGAGTCACTGTTCTAACTGGATATCTAGAGAGAAAGAAATAAAGCTGCAAATTGCTTTTCTAATTTGATAAACATCAACTCACAATAAACATAGAAAGGAATATGTGCTCCATCATGAATGGTCCACATTTTCCTCTTCGAATACAGAAATGTAAACCCCTAGAAAATCAGACAGCCTCCTGCCGGAGTGAAAAATCAAATGAAAAAAAATGGTGAAACTTGTTTTTAAGCATAAGAGCAGGCAGTGGCCCATCTGTGTCTCCACGACTTGGGGAGGTGAGTTTGTCCGCTCTGCTAATGGGGGATGACTTATGGTCAGTGCCCATCGCCAGCCTATTATTCACCAACTGCTGACGGGCCCAACCCTTGACGGTGAAATGAGTGGGGATGATATCAGTCACTCTCTGTCACTCAAGTTGCAAATCTTCTAGTCAGCACAAGAGGCCTAGAAGCAGAAACGGGAAAGAGAAAAGCCAACGAGTTCAGCCATGGCTGGAGGTGCCCCTGGTAGGAGGTCAGGAAAGTGAAATGAAGACAGCGGTGTTAATTGAACCGGCAGTGAACGTGAGAGTCAGCACGGACTATGAACTCCACCAGAGGATGTGAAGGGCAACACCAGGAGACAGGCAAGAAAGCTGGTTTCAAATCTCAGCTCTACCACTTAATAAATGGCCTTGGGCAAGCTATTTAATATCTCTAAGCCACCATTTACCCATCCATAAAATAAAGATAATAAAATCCACCTTACAGGGGCAGGGTGTAAAGATTTATTAAGATAATGGTTAGGACACATCTGGCACAAGGTCTGGCAAGTTGAAGGTACTCAGTAAACCTTAATCCCCATTCCAGAAGGTGTCCTGGGGCGGGGGTTGGGGGCGGGGGGAGGAGACACAGCGAGGAGGTGGAGGCAGAGGGGAATGCAATTAAACAAGTAGTTACCAACCAACATGCTGAAGGTGAGAACAGGATTTCCGGAGGACCCAGAGGGATGCTCCCTAACCCGGCCTGGTGAAGACAGAAACAGCATAACAAAGACATGCTCAGAGGAGACTCCGGAAAGGAGGGCGTGTACCACTGAGTTGAACGTAGCCAGCCAGAAAGACAGAGATCATAAAGCAAATGGCATGTGCCAAGTCCTGGTAACAAGAGAAAGGACAGGAGTAGCTGTCCTGGATCTCAGACCTGCCTCAAATTCCTGAAGTCACAGCTCCAAAATCCACTTGTCCTCTCCTTGCCTTCTATCTGGCTGATTTATCTGTGGGCTAGTCACTGTTTAACTCACTGTTAAGGAATATTATCTATCCTTCTACCACCCATAATACAATACTACAATGACAGATGCAAACAAGAGTGAGCCAGTGGGACCACCTGGGATGCTCAGACTGGGATGAGGGCAGCAGACTGGGATGACCTGCCCATTACTGGGCAGGAAAATCCCCATGACTCCAGCTCACTGTGCCGCAGCATCTTAAGATCAGCAAATGTCTGCTACTTTCTCCATTCCCCTTTTCAAACATTCTCCTTCTCAAGTAAACAGATAAAAATGAATCAATATATGTTGATCTGCAGGTTGACAGGGAAAAGCCAGCTATCCTCAACTTTTGGGTGGAGTCTTCAGTGAGCATAAAGAGTAGCATTTGGAAATTTTCACCCATGCCTCTGTCTATCATCCTCATTAATTTCTAACAAGGAAGGAAAAGCTCTTAGGCTGACTATTAAGAGTCAAAGACATGATGCCATTCTTTAAATTTCTTGCTAGTGGTGAAGGTCAGTATGTGTTACACATGGATGTCCAAGTACGGAGACAGCACTCTCACTTCCTGCTCCATGTGCTAAAGCCCCCAGCACCGGGCCTGTCCCTTTGAGGCCCATCCAGCCATCCTGCATCTTGCTTACCTTTGTGACTCTTTGCATGGTTACTGGGCTACACAGTCGCATTTAGGGCCTGCTTCCCAGAAACAGGCCTTCTATCCTTCTCTAACTTCCTTCACTGTATCTGCTACAACCAGGGCAAGGAAGGAACAGTTTGCGAAATACTCTAGGTACAGAATCACATTAATAATGCTTCACCATTCAGGGAAAAAAGGTAGAAGCAGCAAGGACTTCACTGGCCCAAGTCATGTTCAGCTTTTCTTAGAGCACTTCACTGGAAATGAGGGTATAATAGCCTAGATAACAACAGAATAGCATTTTATCTTCTGTTTTTACTGCAGTTACTTGTATGCATCTTCTCTTTCAATAAATCCAGAAGGATGAGAATTTGGAGGTATAAATGAGGCACAAAAACCCCACCGTGAAATTCCTAACAGTGATACATATTTCTAAAACATAAGATTGAAGTTAAGTACAAAGAACTGGAAGAAAAAAATAGAGAGAGATAAGGAGATAATCCGAAACCTAGAAAGAGGAGTGATGATAAATAATGTTTTTGTGATCAGTAATAGAATATGTTGATTTTTATGATATAATCAGTACATGTATCTTAAAAATGTACATCTGTGAATATTTAAAGGTTATGCAGAAAAATTAATCAATGGATTAATTAATCAACATTCATTTGAGAGGGCACCAATTTTGGGATTACTGGGATATTGAAATATACAGAAACTGTCAACAAGAATGTTTGGATATTTCTTTTATGCAAGGTGTTATGCTAGATATAAGCAATTCAAAAGAAAAAACCTCTGCCCTCAAGTAGCATGCAAACTGGTTGTAAGTAAACTTGTTTAGAAATAAGAGCACTTGCTTTGGAGTCAACAGACTCTGTTCCAAGTCCAAATAGTAATAGCCAAATGTCTCGCACCCTGTGAACTTCAGTTTTCTCAACTTAGGAAAGGGGATAATAAGACCTACCTCATTGCGTTGTTAGGATTAAAGGAGATAATCTATGTGAAGTTTCTGACACTGCTTGGCATATGACAGAGGACCAAACCCATGAGATATCTTCCCCTTTTCTCCCCTAGATAGATTAAATTTTACCCATATGGAAGTTGATGAATAGCACAGTGCAGAATATGGCGAGGGCCAGATAAGCAAAGCAGAGATGTCAGAGCTGCAGAATTTGAGGATGCCAGTCCATTTGGAGGAGGGAGGAAAGGATTCAGCAATTTGGTGGAAACTGAACTAGAATTAAATCAGGAGAGAGAGTGGGAAACTCTTGCTCATTGGGCCCAAACTCTTTGTGGCGATGGGAGAAATACTGTACCTCTTAGGGAGAGTTGACTCAAGTTCAGACTGATAGAAGTAAGGAATTCTCATTGTTTGTTGTGGTGTATGGGTTAAAGACAATCATCAGCAAGGCTGTAATGATGGCCAGCTATGTGTGTAGCAGAAAGGGAGGAGGAAGACAAGAAAGATGAGAAATGGATAACTAAGAGGAGGAGGAGGAGGAAAATGATTAGTGTCACAGACACCAAAACTGTTTGAAAGGGTAAATCTGAAATGGCCCATTAAAGCCAATAGCTTCACATCATTGCCACCAATTTGAGTTATTCTGAGAAATATTTTGCTATGCTATATGAGCTGGGCGAGACTGATTAGCTAAGCCTACATCATATAGTGCATGAAAACTCAACAAAGGTTTACTCACTTGAAAAGAAAACATTGAGTTTTGGCCAAGGATTTTAAAAATGAATATTTCATGTGGAAAAAAAATGTTAACATACTGTAATGATGAAAGAAAATCTTGCTATAATTATTGCTCCATATGTTACCACCTTCAAGGGAAAATATACACACACAACGTGAGAATAATCCCCCAAATGAATTCTCAGATCCATTTTTTTAAGTGAGCAGTCCTAGGTTCAAAGCAAAGGAACATTATTAAATGGCTGTCAGCTGCAAGCCTTGCAGGGGAACAGCCCTGGTGGCTTCAGCATAAACATGGAGAAGACCAGGGAAGGACGATCCGCTCTCCAGGATTCATGGGTCACAGAGGGCTGGAGAGCACTGTGGATTTCTCAGGCTGGAAGGAACATTCAGAGATCATTAGGTCCACTTCCCTTCCCCTTCCATTTGCTCTTTCATGACAAAATAACGTTTTGCGTGCAAGACAGAGCTAAAGACAGAATGAGTTTCATAAGTAGGTAAAGGGAAGCAGGAGGAATGTGAATGTTTCTCCTACTTAGAATCATGAAAAGCCCCAAGTGCATGTGTCTAGTCCACTTCTGCCTCCCCGGTAATTAGTGTAGCATCTGACACATTACTAAGAGTAAATATCTATGACAGGAGTAAATGAATCCCATGCTCCCTGGGATTCCTCTTCACTTTGATTCTTTGAAGTATCCCAGGAAATTTAGGATTCACCTACCACCTTTAGCTTTAGCCAGACCAGAGCTTTAGCCACAAAGTTTCTCAATTTTCTTCTATACGATCTAGATTTTCACAAACATCTTATGTATAATGAGGATTTTGTTTGTCTGTGATTGCCACACACCCTGAAGGCCGGCTAAAAATTTATCACATACCTTGTTATGACTCACAAACAAATTTTAATTCTTTTCAGGATTTCCTGAACAATAATTCTCTTTTGGGTAAACACAGCACAAATTCAAAGCTGCCTACATAATTAATAATTTTACCTCTTCCATTAAACTTTGATAACTAGCCCACACGGATCTGCATTTCCTAAAATTCTATGGCAAATTTCATCTGTAATGCTGATGGAGGGTTTGCCTAATTGGTGTTCTGTAATTTTTTCTAAGTGTTTAAGAAGATACACTTTGATTCCTCAACAAGTATGGTAGTCCCTGGAGAAGTTGTATATTATGCTTCACTTAAGCCACACAAAATTCTTTGTGTAATTTTGACAAAGCATATTTTATTGGTCTGTCTGTATTTCATCAACATGTCTATAATAAAACTTCAAAAAATCAATCAGTCATCCAGATGAACCAATGCCACTTGTTGCTCAACATCTGAATAACCCCAGAGGAGGACTTAGCCCATTTCAGAGGGCCAGTCCAGGCTTCTCAGAGCTACTAAAAGCTGAGTAATTCGGAAAGCCAAGCACAGGGGACCCAGGGGAAGTCTGAGTGGAAGTAAACAGAGGGCACGATATCCTCAGAGACCCAGAGAGGGGACCTGAGGATTTGGGAAAGGCAATGTGCAAAAAGAGAGAAAATAAAGAATTATCATGAAAGACCTAAAAATAAAATAGAATAAACCAATCAGTTCTCTACAATTTAGAAAGATGAAGGCTACAGAAGAGAAAACTAGTATCTGCCTTTAAACCATAATTTGGTATGAGATGGAATATAAATTGGTAAAGAAAATATCACTGGCATAAACTTATTAAAGAATTTTTAGAAAATCTAATGGAATCACAGATCGTCACCCATATTTGTTTGAATACCAGGAGGAAGCTCACCAATTCCATTTCAACTGAGACCATTTTAGTTGATAGACATTTTTCTTATTTTGAGATCAAATTGCCTACTGGGTCATACTGTTCCTAGCTGTCTTCAGGGATAATTAAATACACATTTGCAAAATAATAATTACTATGAACTTTCTGTAAGGAAGGCTCTTTCCATTTCTCCATTAAAGCATTAAAAAGGCACTTCTAGCTAAAGTAGAACAGTGCCATTTTAACCCCACCATTTGACTCCACCCTACAATGCTTTTGACCCATGAAGGCTTTTTGCTCCAAAAAAATAAATAAATACTGCAAGAAATAATCAATGAAGTTAAATTGAGAAAAGTTAAACCTGCACACAACAAAATTAAAAGAAAAATTGACTGAGGAATCCCATCATGTTAATAACTTCCAAAACTGCAAAAATTGACCCAGGAATTTTAGACTTAGTAGAAATAATCATTGTAAAATAAAAGTGGCAATGGGTAAAACTGCATTGTGGAAAATGTGTTATTGACTAAAAATTGACAGAAGAATCTAATCTTCTTGTCCAAATTTTGATCTGTAGCATCTGATCCAGGACAATTTGACATGGTAAAAATAACTGTCATGAAAGAAAATTCAGACTGGTTGCATTATTGCAACATTTTATATAGATAATTGAAGAATCAGATAATTCTTGTACATTTTATACATGAAGAATTATTTCTTAGAAAAATAATTTTAGTTACATAAAATAGAATTGGATAAAAAAATAGAATAGTAAATGGTTTAATTGCACCATACAGAAAATTGACCAGGTCATTAAATTGGTTTAGTGGAGTTCAATCACAACAATACTTTCTCCATAAAAATTCACTGTTGAAAATCTATCATCATTTATAAACTTGAAGTTCAAATGTTATCATTTCTAAATGTTGGAGCCAACATAGCACTGGATTGTCTACAATGCTCTTCAAAGAACAAACGCTAAAAATTCATATTCCTACAAATAGGCTTATAGCAAAGTTTAGAGCAATATATGATAAATCTAACATCCATGTTAAAGAAATGTTGGCTTCTTTGACATCTAACTCTTGTTCAGAAACAGAAGGCTGTATTAAAGGGGCATTAACATTGCTCCAGGTTGGCCTCTATAATATTATATTTGAATACCACCACATATTCAGTAAACAAATATTTATTGTGTACCTACTTTATGGCAGATCTGGATTAAATTTTGAAGATACAGAACTGAGTCATGCAAGGTTGGCCCTGCCCTTAGAATTTGTCCAGAAGCTCGTTCTACAGAACAACTAAAAGAGATATCCCTAGGAGCATCTGAGCTCAGAGCTATCCTTACCCAAGGCACATGGGTGAGCTCCCCCTACAACAACTCTTTTGTAAGAATAAAAACTTGCACAAATAAACATCAAGAGCAGCCTCAGTTGAGGAATATTTCTAAAGGGCAGAGTGAGGCTTCACTAAACCTGAGCAACCTGAGGACAGACGTAAAGATAGCAGAACCTCAGAGTGACCCAAAGAGACAGTTTTGCCAATGACAAAGCCTGCTATGTAGTAAACACTAAATTCCCTTTTTCTGAATGAAAATATCCCATAGTAAGGAGAGTTGGTGGTAGCTACCTTAGTGCAATGCCAATGGATAGGCAGTTAGGGACCCGCACATTGACAAATGGGATTGACATTGGACAGACATCACTTGTGTCAAAATGGGTCTACTTAACCAAATGGCACAGAGAGGGGTAACAATGATCAGAGCCCAGGACAAAGAGCTTAGCAACAGACAGAGGTGTAAGGTTTCATACCCACAACTAGTGTGGAACACAGCCATAAGCCATGATACCTGAATGATTGAGGATCTCATCAAACCCTCAGAAGAAATAGACCTAAACAAAAATGTCTGGATATCTCCTAGAGACTATGTCAATCTGGGTCAGATAACCCTTAGTTATCCTGGGTCATGCCTACACACTACAACCCAGGGTACAATACAGAACAAGCAGCACACTCAGGCATCAACACAGTTATTCACACATCTCTCTCAGCCTCCGTGACAGTATAGCCTAGTCCAAGTACATTCTGAGCTTGATTACTTGCAACCAGAACAAGTTTCGCAAATGTCTCTGTCATGCTAACAGAAAGCAATAGGGCCTATTCTCAAAACCTGACAGTGACAGAGGGAGAGAAATTACCCACAACTCTTATTTATATAGTTTCATGGAGCAGACCACCAATGGTCCCTCCTTATCCATTCTCTTCTTCTTACATGATAGTTGCATTCTCAGTTGGGCAATTGTCCATCCAGCTGGAACTACATTTCCCTACCACATGGATAAGTTCTGGCCAATGGAACATTAGTTCAATTGATGTTGGCAACTTCTGGGTTGTGCCTTTAAGAGAAGGTGAAAGTCCCTTCCAATGGCAGTAATGAAGATATAAACAGCTGGCTTGAAATATGTGGCTAAAGGAGATGCCTTGATTATGGGGACAGATAATCTTTCCCTGTAAACTTCCCCAGCTACATAGACGTTCACCAGTCATTCTAGGAGCCTTACAGATTTGTGGGCTGCCAAACTTGCAGACCAGCTTAGACCTTCACGTGAGAGAGAAGTTGACCTCTATCTTCCTGAACCAAACTTATAGCAGAACCAATCAAACATTTTTTTTAACAACAATGGCTGTATGTGCAGAAGTTCTTTGTGTAAGAAAGAGTGTAGTGCAAGGTTTCCACATTTGTTCCATCTTGTTCATCTGCCATCTGACAGAAGATCCCAGATTTAGCTTCGGAATTTAACAAACTCTTCATTGTTTGGACAATTTGCTTGGAATGAACTGTTTTAGTTCATTAGACTTTCCAACTGACTGAATTATTTTGTGCTCTGTAGGAATTAAAACTCTTCAGAAAAATAATACATTTTGACCTAAAGATTTCACTGGATATAATTTGTTCTTTAAGAAATCAGATAATACTTCATAGCTTTGTTATACCACAGGGCCATGATTTTAAACACCAATAATTTTTATGTTATAATTAGTAGGGTTCTAATTTAAACAATGGAAGAATGACGGAGAGCAGAGTATATCACACAGCATGCATTTATTAAAGTTGCTAGTTCGTCAAGTATTTATTGAGTGTCTGATGTGCCCCATGTCTGCTTTTATCACTTAATTCCTATACAAACTTGTGCAGCCTATTTATTTTTTTGAAACTTATGATTTTCTACCAACAAAATGAGGTGGCTGGGTGGAGAATTCTAAACAATGTCCTTCTAGCATCGAAAGGTTATGGTTCTAAGAATGAGGCTAAGGCCACAGAAAGATGGCTCCTGTCCCTGCGCAGACTCACCCCTTCTTCTGTGGGAACATTCTGGAGCCAGATGTCCACAGTTGGAGATATTTCCCCAGAAGCGATGTTCTAAAACTGCTCCTCCACAGCTTCTTCCGCAAGTTGAATTGATAGCCATAGCGTTGCCTCTGGGCTGAGCCTCTTTCATGCTGAGGATATAAACGGGTGTCTGAGCCATCAGCCCTGCCTGGACACTACCTCCTTACACATGCCTGTGTGCTCTTGGAACAGAGAAATTTTGAATTCCAAATTCCCTCCTCCTGTTAGAGAAATTGCTCACCAGTAATTCCACTGACCTCCAAATAAGCCCTTTCCAGGGTGCCCTGCCTCTTTCCTACATTCCAACAGGCCGGAGGTGGTTCTCTGCTCTGCCAAGGATGTGTTCATCTGGTCACAGTGAGAAGAATTGGCTGGCTAATTAGTTGCTTCAGGTGGGGTGAGAATCCTGCTGCTCAAGATGAAGCAGATTTGTGGGTGAGTTAGCCAGAATCCTCTGTTCAGGTTTATTATTAAGATCAGAACTTAATAATGCCTGTGTTGACATACCAGATCCATCCAGGCCAGAACTCTGCCTCCAAGAGTAGCCCTGCCGGGCATTTGGAGGAAGCAGTAAGACAGTTACACAATGTAACAGTGCAGCCTCAAGATCAGCATCCCTGTAATAGTAGTTTGCAAAGCCATAATTCATGAATTAACCCAAACTTTTAAATGCATTTATATTTGTGGACAGTATCATCTTTGGAACTCCAACTTCCACCACTTACTAGATAGGAAAATTTAGTCTAGCTACTACTTAATTTCTGATTCCTCATCTGAAAATGGAGATTATAACTATCTCATATAGTTATCTTATAAAGATTAAATGAGTTAGTATATGTAAAAAGCTTAAAGCACAATGTGTCCAGTAGGTATTACATATTGTTTTCATGCATATTAATGTGAAATAGTAATTTCTAAGTGCATGACTATGAGAGGCAGTATATGATGCAGTGGGCTGTGGAGTAAGACAAACTGTACTTTCAGTCTTATCTCTGGTACTTTCTAGCTACATGGCTTAGGACACATTACTTAATGCCTCTGAGCCTCCGTTGTTGGATCTGAAAATGGGGATATTAATGGCTATTTGAGAAAGTTGTTCAAAGTATATGTGACACATCAGGCATATGGTACATACTAGGAGATCCACAGCTATGATTATCACTCAAACTTCCACCTGCTCTCAGGAGAATCAGTCTGAGCTTCACTGCGGTACAAGTGTGGCTTATGAAGGTGACACCAGCCTTCTTAGGATGCAAGGACAACAACATTCCTCAGAAGACATTTTTTAAATGACATGCACATTCAATTAAATTAGCTCCTTTTTTTCCTCATTGGAAACAATATTAAAGGTCCTAGTATTAAATAAAAATTAGCTCTTATTAGAGATTCTGCGATTCTCTCAGGAGCCTGGTAGTGTCAACAAAAAAACTGAAAGGATAACTCAGAGCAGTAAAATGGGACTGCAGGATGGAAATTAGGACATTCTATTTCTAGTACAAAACAAATAAAAGATAACTCAGAACTGGAGTGTATGGTTAATAAGAGGTGTTCCTGTAGTGCTAGTGAGCTCCTTCCTTACTCCGATACCATGTCCTCTTCCCATCAGCTTCTAATAAATATCCACATATTCTAAATAAGTATGCCAGTAGGCCTAACCTTTAAAGATATCAGCAACAACCTTTCCCATCCTAACCACTATGTTTAATTTCTTAGAGGAAAACAAAAATAATACATTTAGACGGCATGAATCTGGTCAAGATATAAAGCTTTTAAGCATGTAGGACTAGAGAGAAAACATGGGATAGTAGGCATGAGCTGGAGGAGGTCTTTTCTGATTATTTACTTTCCCCAATTTTATATGGTATAAATGGATTAAAGACCTAAATATAAAAACAAAGCCATAAGTAGCGTTGAAAGAATATATAGAAAAATATTTGGGTAAGAAAGATACCCTGTAATCCTAGCACTCTGGGTGGCCGAAGCAGGCGGATTGTTTGAGCTCAGGAGTTCGAGACCAGCCTGAGCAAGAGCGAGACCCCACCTCTACTAAAATTAGAAAGAAATTAATCGGCCAACTGAAAATATATATAGAAAAAATTAGCCGAGCATGGTGGTGCATGCCTGTAGTCCCAGCTACTCGGGAGGCTGAGGCAGAAGGATCGCTTGAGCCCAGGAGTTTGAGGTTGCTGTGAGCTAGGCTGATGCAACGGCACTCACTCTAGCCC
>RJWJ010014288.1:0-38182 GCA_004363605.1 Indri indri | reverse complement strand
GAAAAGATTCAGGTTGTGGTGTCCTACATTTTTAGACAGCTTTTTCCAGTCATCAGTTCTTCTGATAATTAGTACAAAACACTTACTAGCAACTTTCTTTGCTTTTTTGAGTTGTGAAAATGAAATATGGAGCATATGTAGCATGATTTTTGGTTTCCATCTAGATCTTTTATGAACCAGAGCTGCTATTCAAATACTACATTAAATAACTAGTTCAAAATTTACCACATAATAAAAAGGTGAAATGGAATCTTAGAGGATAAATTAGTTTTTTTCTCGAAGAATAAAGCACCATCTAGTAGAATTAAAGAAGGCAAAAATCACAGAAGTTCGCTTTATACTTTTCAAAGGCATTACTATTCCTTATTTTTTAAAAGGGGTAACTATCCTCTATTACTGTTATGGAAAGGTAGTTGCTTAAATTAATTGTGTCACTGAATAAATAATTTATATAGTCTACTATACCTGATGTTCTACCTATGTTTGCTTCTTTTGCCAAATATTCCCTGTTTTTTAAAGGAAGTCAGATTTCAAATTCTACAAGAACATTCCTGAAAAGAACACCTCTTTTGAAGAATGAAGTATGGTATACTGGTAGCACAATGACAACTAAGGACTGAAGAATAGAAGCACATAACAGAAGGAGAGAGTGTAGCTTTGTGAACCCCTACTGCTACCCTGTGTGTGTGGGTGTATGCAAAAACACAATACTAGCAAACACTAATTAAATGTATAGAATTTGAGAAATTGGATTGAGCCACAATTATCTTAGTACTTAACAAATGAATAATAATATAATAATTAAACCTGAGTTTTAATTATATATTCTGTAGGTAAATATAGTTAGGATAGGCAGGACTAAATATCTAAAAGAACAAGAAATAAAAACGAAAGAGAGAAAGAGAGAGGAGAAAAATTTCTTGCAAGCGTCTTTGCACCTGGAAGTTTTATTTGACTTTCTATCACTTGGCTCCTAATTCTAACAATTAATTAAATGTATATTATTGTTATTATGCATCCTTAATTTTGAAAAGCATATGAAAGTGACATATAAATATTTGGAATAATTGTATATACATATTAAAATAGCCATTAATAATAAAACAGAATAAACAAACGGGTGGCATCTAGCAGGTGAACACAAGAAGGCAGAAGCCATTGCAAGCAGCAATTTAGAATAATAGCATGATGGATTTTCTAAACCAAACTGATGTTGTTTTTAAGCCCTGAGTCATTTACCAGCTTTATTTTGAACAAATTACATCATTATAAACTAACATTAGTAATTTTATCTTTAACATGCTGTTTAAAAATGGCACCAAACTCATACTGCTGTTTCGAGCATTATGTTTTTGTCATAATAATAATTCAAAAAGTATTTAGGCTAGTTAGCACCTGATCAGAACTGAATAAAGACAAAAACTATTTTATTATTAATAATGTTTCTCAGGCCTTCTCTAAACTGTCAGTCAAAACTCTAAGCATGAGGCAAAATTAGAATAAAGCACTTTGAGTTCTTTCAAAGAAAGAGAAGGCTTAAAAACCAGGCAAGATACATTGTAAGGTCTTTCACTTGAGGGCAAGGCCTTTGTATTTTCCAGCAGCTAACTGAATCTAACACGATACCTAACATGCAATAAGTACCACATCATTTCTTGTAGGATGAATGAACTCTTTCCTATGAAAGCAAACCAAGTTACAAAGAATTATGCTTAATAGGGTACGCTTTGAATAATTGTTTATCAGAAACAATACAATACAATAAAACAATGTATATTTTAAAAGGCATGAAATTTTATTGAAACCTGTGTATTAAGGAAGGGGTGGACAAATATTCACAGACAAAATATGCTCTTCAACTCAAATTTTGCCCTTTGTTAAAAATGTAACACTAAAAACAATATTTTCTTTAAGTTTTTAAATTGTGGGTAGAAAATCGTGACAACTGGGCCAAAGAATTAGTAAAATGTATAAAGTACACTTTTTCCTAAAATACAATTTACAGCCTGATGTATAGTGAGAGATATTTACAACTCTAAATATATTACAGAGTAAATAGAAAAAAATGTATGCATTTTAAAATAAATGATGGTGATCAATATTGCCTTTATACAACTAGACCAAATTTTAGTTTGTCTTATCTCATTTTATTGAATTTCTAGTATTCCAAACATATTTTTATTAACAGTTTCTCAGATTTGCATAGTGATTGCCATCATGTTCTTATTACTGCCCATTTTCAATCCGAACACAACACATTAATAAATAAATCTACTTCTAGGGACAGAGTTATTGGTTTTCATTCCCTATTTGCCCCTCTCAGTTTGTGTTCCATGATTTAGATCTCTAAGATATATTCCATGACATCAATTAATTTCTTCAAGCCCTTACTTCCCTTCCAGGGCTCCTTAAGCAAGTATTTCTAACCTTGCCTTCCACCTTGGTGTCCAGATCTAGAATTGTTACAGATTTGCCTTCTGTTAGAAGGAGTCGGGGAAAATAAGCCATCGTATGATCATCATATTTTTAGTGAAGGAGAGGAGCTTCACCATAGAGTGAGTTTGTGGTTAGGGAAAGAAACTCATGATATGAGATTATGTAAAACAGATGAATCAATGCAAGGGAAAAGGAAGAAAAAGAGTATCGTGCTAAAGAAGGTATATCCCCTTTTCGTCCAAATATCTGGACATTTTAGTATTAGGAGAAATATCAAGCATAGTTTTATGCTGGCAAAAATGGATAGCGATTACCACCATCTAGCTCTCCTTACAGACACAATTCTTTGTCTAAGAATTGAGACTTTTAAAAAGTTTCAAAATGTTTACTTGCCAAATAAGTAAAAAGAATTAAATTGAAAATCTTTGTGATCATTAACCAATGGAGGTTACTTTTTTCAAAATATAAGGCATATATAATTAAAATTGTTTAACAGCTTTGTTGAAATATAATTTATATATCATATAATATTCATTTATAGTGAACAATTAAATGGTTTTTAATATATTCACAGAATTGTGCAACCATCACCATAATCACTTTTAGAATATTTTCATGACCCCAAACAGAAACCCCATGCCCACTAACAGTAACAGCAACTACCTACCCCTAGGTGACTACTTATCTACCTTCTCTGTTTATACATGTGTCTATTTGGAAATTTAATATAAATGAAATCATACAATATGAGATCATTTCTGACTGGCTTCTTTTACTTTGTATAATATACTCAGCGGTCATCCTCATTGTAGCATATGTCAATACTTTACTTCTATTTTTGAACGATATTTCATTGTATGTATATTCACAATTTTATTTACCGATTTGTCACTTATTGGGGAATTTAAATATTTCTATTATTTGGCTATTATGAACAATGTGGCTGTGAACATTCATCTACAAGTTTTGTGTGGACATGTTTTCATTCGTCTTGAGAATTCTCTTACATTGCACTCTGAGTGGTTAGGCTATACCTTAGCATAAACTATAACCTAAATGTAGCTAAGATTAAAAGGCAGATATCTGTCACTCAGGGAAGAAACTAGTGCATAATCTGTGGTCATTGACAATAGACAACATAAACACGGGGCTAGCGGCAAGAATGGAGAGAGAGAGTTCATAAGATCCAACCCCTTGCAGTGTGTTGTTCTGCAGCAGATCTACCCTGTAGCCTACACAGTACACAGAGCTACACACACCTCCCTTTGTGATGAAGTAGAAGGACCTAGACTACCCCTCACCATGTAGTCTGAAATACGGAAATATGGGCATGCTTCTGAGGACCACTGATACATTAACTTAAGCAGGACAAAGGAGTACGACTGAGTCTAAAACAGGAAAAGACATTCCCACACAAGATAATAAGCTCAGCACAGGCTGTGTTAGCTCTTTATATCTTGGTAAGGAAGTATTCCAGACCCAAGGCCTATTCTTATATGGCCAAGTGGGAGTTGAAACACTGCATGCACAAAACTGAAAAATACCTAAAAGTAAAAGTGTTGCATCATATGGTAACTCATGTGCTACATCATATGGTAAGCTATGTTTAACTTTTTGAGGAATTGCAAATGAACGACCAGAGCGATAAAATGTTATTACCCTAAGATCACAAAACAAGACAGGGATAGCCTTTCTCACTACTTCTATTCAACAGTGTACTGGATGTTCTAGCCAGAACACTTAGGCAAAAAAGAGAAATAAATGATATCCAGATTGGAAAGAAAAAATTAACATTGTCTTTATTTGCAGTTGACATTATCTTGAGTGTAGAAAATCCCCAAAAAATACACTTAAAAATTGATTAGAAAAAATAAATGAGTTCAATAAAGTTGCAGAGTGAAAAATAAGTGTACTAAAATCAGTTTTATTTCCATATAGTATAATTGGACAAACTGAAAATGCAAGATCTTGGAGGGAAAGCATTCCATTTTCAACAATTAATTATGATATTTATTAGCTGTCAGTTTTTCATCAGTTTGAGAAAGTTTTCTTCTATTCCTAGTTTATGTAGTGATTCTATCATGAATGGGTATTCAAACTTGTCAAATACATTTTTGACATCTATTGAGATGATCATGTGTTTTTGTTGTTAATTATTTTCATAGACTATATTACATTGAGTTGCAGATGTTACTCTTACATTCCTGAAAGAAATCTTATTTGGTCACAATGGATAATTCTTTTACACATTTTCATACTTAGTTTACTTGTATTTTGTTGAAGATTTTTATATCTGTTCATAAGACATATTGGGCTGTAGTTTTTTGGGTTTTCTTCTTTTGGTGGGGGGGAAGCTTTGTCTGTTTTTTGTCATTAAGATAATTTTGATTGGATTAGAATGAGTTGGGAAGTAGTTCTAACTATTTTATTTTTTGGAAAAGTTTGTGAAGGATTGGTATTAATTATTTTTTAGACGTTTGATGGATAGAATCTGCTAGTAAAGCTGTCTAGACCTGGCTTTACCTTATGGGAAGTTTTAAAATTACTAATCCAATACCTTTTACTTGTTAGAGGTTTATTTAGATTTGTCATTCCTTCCTGAGTCAGTGTCTTAATCAGTTCAGGATGCTTTAAAATAATACTATAGACTAGGTATCTCAAACAACAGAAATTTATTTCTCACAGTTCTGAAGGCTGATCTATGACCCAGGCACTGAAGTTCCAGTGTCTGCTCAGGGCACTATTCCTAGTTTGCAGAAGGCCGTGTTCTCATTGTATTCTCTCTCTGTCTCTTTTCATAAGGACACTAATCCCATTCATGAGATTAATTACTCCCAGAGGCCTCACCTCCAAACAGCAACACATTGGGGATTTTAGACTTCAACATATGAGTGTTGGAAGGACACACACAGTCAGTCTATGGTACTCAGTTTGAGTAGCTTTTGTGTTTCTAAAATTTGTCAATTTCATCTATACTATCTAATTTGGTTGTATACAGTGCAGTATTCTTTATAATTCTTTTTATTTCTGTAAGATCATTAGCAATGTTCTCTCTTTCATTCCTGATTTGAGTAATTTCTGTCACCTCTCTTTTTTTGCTTGGTCAATCTAGGTAAAGTTTTGTTGATTTTGTTGATCTTTTCCAAGAACCAACTCTTCAGTTGTTGATTTTTCTCTATTGTTTTTCTATTGTCTTCTTCATTAATTTCCACTCTAATATTTATTATTTTCTTCCATCTGCTTTCTTTAAGTTTAATTTGCTCTTCTTTTCCCATTTTTTTAAGGTAGAACCTTAAGATACTGCTTTAAGATTTGAGATACAAAGACATGACTAACTTGGATTGAAAGAGGTAGAGACAGTACAAAATGATGACAGCCCTTTGGACTTCTAGAATTCTATTGGCAGGCAGCAGGCTGAAAGAGCTTCTAAGTTGCATGCACATGCATGCTATGTTTCATAAGAAAAGAAAAGATGACTCAGAGGATAGAACCAAGAGCCCCAAGAGCAGAGTTGAGAGCCATGGAGAATTATTTCTAGGTTTTGAAAACTAGTCAAAGAGCTATCACATTTACCTGGCTGTAAGTCAGAATTTCTGTGGGCCAGTTTCTCCCTTTGGTTTTCCTAATTTTCTCCTTTTGTAACAAAAATGTCTACGGAGCATTCTTGCCTTCCCCTGTACTTGCCCCATCCTTGCCTATCCTACTCCTACCCCAGTATTTTATGCTGGGTGCTTGTTGATGGTGAGGATGGGGAGATTACTTGTCTTCTTTCATGGATCTGCAGATCTGGAAGTTGCACTTGAGGTGCTATACTTAAAGAGCTACACATGGCTTGCTTTATTCATACCTGAACCTGATTTAGATGATGAAATTGTAAACTTTGAACTGATGTTATAATGATTTGGACTTCAGATGAACTTCGCAGGGGATAGAGTACATTTTGCACAGTAGAGAGACATGAATCACTGGACACCAAAGGGAAGACTGTGAGGCACTCTGTAGGATGGCCTTCAGTGAAACTTACCTCCTGGTATTCATACTCTTAGGTTGTAACTCTTTACACTTGAATGTGGGCTGTACTCTTTTACTTACTGCTAGGGGGCAGAATGTGACAAAAGTGATGGGATGTCATTCCTGATATTAGGTTTTTTAAAAAGTGTGTTTTCCTTAAAGAGATACAAGCAGATCTACCATTTGATCCAGCAATCTCATTACTGGGCATCTACACAAAAGAACAAATGACATTCTATAAAAAAGACACCGGCACTCGAATGTTTATAGCAGCACAATTCACAATTGCAAAGATGTGGAAACAACCCAAGTGCCCATCAATACATGAGTGGATTAATAAAATGTGGTATATGTATACCATGCAGTACTATTCAGCTATAAGAAACCATGGTGATATAGCACCTCTTGTATTTTCCTGGATAGAGCTGGAACACATTCTACTAAGTGAAGTATCCCAAGAATGGAAAAATAAGCACCACATGTACTCACCAGCAAATTAGTTTCACTGATAAACACCTAAGTGCACATATAGGAATAACATTTATCAGGCGTCGGGCAGATGGGAGGGGGGAGAAGGGGATGGGTATATACAAACATAATGAGTGTGATGCGCATCATCTGGAGGATGTACACGTTTGAAGCTCTGACTTGGGGGGCGGGCAAGGGCAACCTAACCTAAACATTTTCACCCCCATAATATGCAGAAATAATAATAAAAAAAGGGTGTTTTCCATCTTGGGTACTCTTTTGTTCTCTCTCTTTCTCTCTCTCTCTGACATCTTGCTCTGCGAGAAACAAGGTGCCATAATGTATGCATCCCTATGAAGAAGATCACATGGTAAAAAACTGTTGTTTTCACCCAACAGCCCATGAAGACCTGAGGCCTGACAATAGCCATGTAGGTGTACTTAAAAGCAGTTCCCCCTTCATGTGAGCCTTGAAGTGACTGCATTTCCAAGAGACACCTTGAATGCAGCCTTATGAAAGATCCTTAGTTATATCCACAAAACTAAATTGTTCTTGGATCCCACCTTACAGAAACTGTGAGTTAATGGAGAGGCTTTTCTTTTAGCTGCTAAATTTTAGGTAATTTGTTACATAGCAAAACATAATGAATACTTTTGTGTTATAAAAAATCTTACTAAACCTGAGCTCTGGCTTTTGTAAAATACTTTTAAACAGAAAAGAAAAGGACCAAATAGCATCTTAGATCACCCAGAAACCATGGGTTTCTTTAACTGTCATGCATTTCTTTCACTATAACACAGTAAGCCATTATGTTCATTACCCATAAGATACACACTAAAGTAATAATAATTTGATTTATAAATACTACAACAAATTTCAAACTTGCCATCCAAGAATTCACTCAATGTCAGTGTTCAGTCATTCCAGAAGAATTACTAGAAAAGGAAAATATTTAGACATAAGTAATTTGCTTAGTAGTGATATATATTATTGAATTGTAGATGTGTGTGTGTGTGTGTGTGTGTGTGTATGAAACCACCATTTATAAAATTAATAAAGAGCCATAAGATAGGAACTTTGTTAGGGGCCTGAACTCTGCAAAGAGTTATATATATAATCAGCCTTGTTCCCTAGTTTGCTTTGTGGCTGGAAGATTTATAACTTTCTCAATTGCTCCTGTAGATAAAACCAAAATTGTGAAACTTAGCGCTGGTCTTTGAGATATTTTCCAGAATCTGCATTCCAGTGGACAGACTGTTGCCACCTGGACCAGTGGCCATTCTTAAGAACTGACTCAACAGGTCTTGCAACCCTCTACCTGGGAAATGACTCAGCTCAAGAAGACAATTTCTGCTTCCCAGTTTTATGAATGTATCCCCAGGCAATTAGCAGACCCAATTCCCTAGCCCTTTGCCTACCAGATTGTCTTTGTAAATCCTGGCCCCAAAATTCTCAGGGAGACTGAGAGGAGATATTTTTCCTGTCTCCTCACTCAGTGCCCTACAATATTAAACTCTTTCTCTGCTGCAACACGTGCTATCTCAGTGTATTGACTTCCTCTTGAGCAGTGGACAATGAACCTTGTTGGGCAGTAAGTGTGTGTGTGTGTGTGTGTGTGTGTGTGTGTGTGTGTATGTGTCTTTATAATACTAAACGCTAATAAAACTTTTGCCCTTAATTCATTTGTACTTTTGAGAAACTGAATTTCATTGTTCTCTCTTAAATTTTGGGAAATAATATATTTCATTGTGCAGTTAAACATAAATAATGGATCAGTAATCACAAAGATATTTTTAAATCATTGTATCCTTGGCTTCAAAGTAAAAAGCAAAATAAAGTATGCCATCTCAAATCTGATTAACTTAATATAAAATTTAAATTGCCATTTTGTAAGTTAATTTTGGTTCCAATATAATCCTTCTACCTTCAGCAATGTGGTAAAGAATACAATAAAAATACACCATCACTAATTTGAAGCTAGATTATTTGCTACTTAGCTTTTTATAGCAGAGTGTTAAATGGGACCATTAGCAAAGTACATATTATTTTTTTACCAGTTATAGTTCATCTCTCTACCTGCTTTTTTGTGTAACTTGAAATTAAGATATGCAGATAGATATTAATTATTTTTTCTTCTTATCTTCCAGAGCCTATTCTTAAAGGATTGTTGTTTGTTTTTATATACTACTTCTCCTAGATTAGACATTTTTTACTGAATAAGTTGACTATATCAATAAATCATCAGGGTCAGTTACAGCATTAATTGAAAGATATAACTGTAGATTCAGATAATGCCTTATTATTACTAAATAAAAACAATAAAGAAACAATGTCCCTGAGTTCAAGAAATGCAGAGTCTAATAAATTAAACAACAGACGATTATTATTAAATACATTTGGGGATGGATTTAGGTGGAAAGGAGTTAATCATTTTGATAATGGATTATAAGATTTAAGTGAGTCATGAAGAGAAATGAAGACAAGTTGTTTTGATAAGTGTTGAATAAATGGAAAAGTAAATGAGTTGTAATTATTGACAAAGTCAAAAAATCATGAAAGTTTGGGTCTTGATTTTAGCATAGATTTCCTATGGAAGCACCAAGGCTTTGAGATCTGCCAAAAGAAGAAAGCCCTCTTATTTATGAAAGAGGACTTCTTAGATGTGAAATATAATTTCACCCATGTTAATAGCTTAAGGAAGATTTGGAATTATAGTATGAAACAGAAAAGGGGCAGTGTCTGTTTGATTGCTTCAACATGCATCTAGGAAGATCCAGAGAGCAAATCATTACATCACCCTTAACCAATTTGTGGTAGCGAGAAATAGAAACTACAGCCATGGCATCACACTATATATTTGATACTATGATTCTAGAACTGAATTCCCTCAAGTTTATAAAAAGATATTTAAACTAGTTTCATTATGTTCTACATAGTTCTATACTTTTGCCACTATCAGAAATTTTAAACAGTTATTGACTTATTTATGACTAATAATAGATTATAGGACACTGTGTATTTCTAAGGCTTCCAGATGGAGGCACCATCTAGAGAAGTGCTATCTTACTTTAAGCAAGCAAAATTTCCTCTTGACTCATTTTTATGGGGAGATGGAAGGTCTATGAAGGTGTGAACTTAGCTGCAGTAGGTGAGGTTAATTCTTGAGCCCCTCCAGGCTGTGTGATTTGGGCCTGTCTCATTTCTAGTATGTGAGGCTGTCTCTTGAACTATGTTTTTGAGGTCAAGAAAGTCAAGGAAGACAAATGTACTCTGAAATCTCTCTGGATTCACGAAAACATCATTAAAAATTTATAGTATCTGCCTTAAAAATTTCAGTAATTCCAACTATCAGCAGGTATTCATGAGCCATAGGAGATTTGTAACTCCAAACTACAAATAGATTTATTAGTAGAACATGAATAGAGGTCCCAACAAACCATATTTATGCAGTAGTTATAATTTGTAGACACACCAGATTTTAATAGTCATAATCAACTATGGAAAATATACCCTTTCCATAAAACAAACTAACTAAAAAATAAACAAAAACCATAAAAATTATATGACTTTATAAGTTCTTATAAAAAGGAGGTGATAACACATAACCATGTCATGTTTTTAATGGTTTAGATATATGAATTTTACCCACATGGGTTTTATCTAAATGAAGCCACCAAACTGATATTTCTATGTTTTATACTTGGTTCTGAATTTTTTGTGAGATTTTATTGCCATTTACTTTACTTTATCAGATTACAGGTAATCTTATTGATGTTATGGCAATTTCATGTTGTTAGTATGGCTTAAAAAATGAATAAATCTGTAAATGTAGATTAGTAGGCTTTTATTTACTTACTTATTAGCAAAATTTCTGTATTGTCCATTCTGGGGGATGTAGCAGGCACTGAATAAGATATACAAGTTTTTCTCTAACAGAGTTAGTCACAAAACAAGCAAACAAACAAATAAACAAACAAACGAATAAAACCCAATTTAGCACCTTGAGGGCAATAATGCATTAAACATTTCTTCAGGGTTGTGAGACAATCGATATAATTCATGAAATTTAGATTTTTATCAATTAGCTATTTTCAGCAAAGGAACATTCTTATTTTTCTGAAAATTAAAATTTTTTTTCACAATACCACTGTTTTAAGATCCTTAATTTTATGTATTTTTCTCTTCCTTCTAAGATGGCAAATAAGTGCAACAGAAGGAACAACTCTACATTCTAATCCTGTACAATCATTCAAACAAGTTATCTACTAACTGTAGCCTTTTGAAGCTTTAAATCTTCACACTATAAACTTAAAAAAATGAATAAAGTAATTAGATTTGGTTTCAATAAATACCACTTATTTATAGAATATCTATGAAGAGTTAATTTGCTAAGGGCTTTATGAATTCTATTTCATTTAATCCTTGGCTCAAACTAACAGTGTTATTGTTGATAACAACTAGAAAATAAAGAAAACATAATAAAGAAGAGAAAATTCAGTTTCAGAGATTAATAAACTTCTCCAGGCAATTATTTTAGGTCATTAAATATGAAACATTCGATTTCAAATCAGAAGTTTAGCTTATTATATCTCAAACAAGAAGCAGTACAATTAATCAAAGCATGTGCCTAAACTACTGACACAGTTTTGCCATCTTAACGGTAACTTGCTTATGCCAGCAGCGAAGAAGCCTAGAGAGCTCGTGGTGATGAAATGGGGAACACGTTTTCCACAGCTTGTTGAAAATTGAATATTTTCCCTTGCAAGAAGTGGTCCAAAGCCTGGAAGAAGTGGTAGTCAGTTGGTGCAAGGTCTGATGAATATGGTGGATGACAGAGTTTCCACATCCAGCCTCTGTAGTTTGAGCAGCATTGTTTTTTTGCGACTTGGTCTTGCAAGAGAATTGGCCTCTCTCTGTTGACCAATCTTGGCTGCTTAATCGCAAGCATCCTCATCATTCCATCCAGGTGGATGCAGAAGACATCCTCTGTAATCCATTGACCAGGTTTCATGAAGCTGTAATGGATAATACCAGTGCTGGACCACCAAACAGACACCATTAGCTTTTTTTGATGAATATTCGGTTTTGGACTGTGTTTTGCATCTTCATCTTTATCCAATCGTTGTGCTGAATGCTTTTGATTGACAGTAAGAATCTATTTTTCATCATACTTAACAATACATGTTAGAAATGGTTCACCTTTATGTCATGACAGGAAAGAAAGGCAAGCTTCCAGACGATTTCTCTTCTGATGCTCGTTTAATTCAAATGAAACCCTTCTATCCAGCTTCTTTACCTTGCCAATTTGTTTCAAATGGTCCTGTATTGTTGGAATAGTAATGTCAAACCTTGCTGCTAATTCCCTTATAGGTTGAGATGGATTCACTTCGGCTACAGCTTTCAGCGCATCATAATTCACCTTGGTCTCAGTTCATCCATGTCTCTCATTTTCAAGATTAAAATCATCAGAATGGATGTTCCCAAACCATCAAAGCACTGTGTGTTCACCAGCCACATCCTTCCCAAATACTGCATTGGTATTTCGAGCTGAGTGCACTGCACCGGGTCTGTTAGGTAGATAGTGAGGGATTCCAGCTCTCCTAGGGACAAACATGGGTGCCTTGCCCTGGTGCTGCCTTGAGCATTTTCCCCACCTGGGAAGAAGGACAAGGGCAGGCCCCAGGCTCCTGTCTTAGTGCTGCCACACTTAATCCTGTTCCCAGCGACTGCTATACCTTGGGGAGGATGGAAGGCCCAACAATCTACCAACCAGAACTTAGCAGGCCAAATGCAAAAGAATGCACGGAACTCTGTAGCCAAGAGGCCAAGAGGCATAGGTACAATGGAGTCTGGAAGGTGACTTAGGATAACCTAAGGCTAATTATCATGTCATTAGCTTAAATCTATGTCACAGTTCACCCCCACAAATAGGGTTTTAGAGAGGCTCATGGGAGATCCGCATGTGCAATAAGACTCAGGTCATATAATTCCCAACTGTCCATCAAAGTGGTTTCATGGTGCGTCTGAACCATGGAAAGGTCCCTATCTGGACACTATAAAACAAAACCCAGACCATAATCAGGGCCTCTGTTGACAGGACAAGGGGTCCCGTCATCATCTGTAGCATACGTATTTTACTCTGTAAACTTATATCTTGCTCTTGCTCTATAATCCTATCTTGTACCCCATCAATAAATTTCACCTCATGCTTGTCTTTCTTTGGTGTATTTGATCATTCTTTGGCCAAATGCACCTCAAGAACTGAGAACACAGAAGAGTGCCAAATGGGACAGTTCCACAATGGAACCTCATATTTGAACATAATATGAATTTTTGACTTATTCATGTCTCACAAAAATTGCTCTAAAACTTTGAAAGATAATCACAAGCCAAACCATGTGTTTGAAAGACTGAGGATGTACCTTCACAATAAAAATAAAACAAGAAATGTCAAAATGAAATGTCAGAGATATCAACTGTCAAACTTAGTATTTAAGGAAATTGGACATTTCTTACTTGATTAATTGAAGTGTGCATAAAGTTTAATTTTACATGCTAACTGACCGGGCCATGATGTACAGATATTTGGTCAAATATTATTCTGGATTTTTCTGTTAGGGTGTTTTTGGATGATATTAATATTTAAATCAATGGATTACGAGTAAAGCAGATTGTTCTTTATAATTGTGGTGGACCTCATCCAAGCAGTTAAAGACCTGAATTGAAAAAAAGTCTGACTTCCCTGGAGAAAGAGGAAATTCTACCAGCAGATTGCCTTCAAACCTGAACTGCAACATGGGCTTCTTCCTGGGTCTCTACTCTCCTGGCACCCATTGTAGACTTTTGACTCATCAGCCAACATAATCTCATGAGTCAATTTATTAAAATGAATCTCTCTCTCTCTCTCTATACACACATACACACACACACACACACACACACACACACAAATCCTATTGGTTCTGTTTATCTGGAGAACCTGGACTAATAGAGTTGATCAAAGATTATAACTCAAAATTGTCTAATCCCAAAGCCTCTACTTTTTCCAACATGTAATGCACCTTCCTGTAAAATATAAACCTTGAAAAAAATTCAGACCTCAAAGGCAATCTTTAGAGTGTAGCATGTATATGTTAGCCGGAGGTTTAGTCAACTGGGCAGAGACCAGCCTGAGGGACTAAAGTTTTAAATTAATAAAAAAAACAAATAGCAGCACTATACAGTAGTTAAAAGCACAGAATTGAGAATAATATTCCCTGGGTTCTAATACCAGCTGTATCACCTACCTGGGAGAATTTGGGTTAAGTTACTTAACCTCCTTATAATGAAAACTACAGTGCTTGTTCCAGATCCCCTCTAGGTGCTTTCAACTATTTTTGCTCATTTCATCCTCGTCTGTGTCAGTTGTTTCAAATCGCTGCCCCTATCACCCTATTCAAAGGACCTCCATTTGCAACCGAAGCCCTTTTATCTGCCTGTAGAAAGCAAGATGTGCCTGTAAGCTTACAACTGTCTAAGGTATTGTTACTCAATGACTAATTGGGACAGGAGGGTGAAAGTGAAGCTCATTTTCCTCTACAACAAAATTTCAGGAATAATTTATACTCCACAGCTCCCCTCTGTGATAAGGCCACACTTAGCTGGAAATTACACCCTTGCTTGGTTTCTTTACCTTTCCCAACCTGCTTTCTCGATTCTACTGGTTTCTCCTCGGGTCACTTTCTAGATAAATCATTTTGTCAATAATCCACATCTCAGTGTTTCCTTTTGGGGAAATTGACTAATGGCATCTAGTTTTCTCATCTCTAAAATTGCAAGGTAGTCCTTAAGTCAAAGGATGTGGTCAAGGTTAAATGACACACATAACTAGCACATAGTATGTGATAAATGCATGTTAACATATTAATTATAAAATAGTGAAACAAAATACGTTCCACTTAATAAAACAAATAAGTTGTTGAATGCCCACTGTATAGGACATGCATCCTCTGAATCTACAAACAAGTAATCAATTATCTTGTATTTACCAAGTTTATTCAGTCTATCTGGAGAGACAGATAATTAAGCCAATACTAAAAATACAATCTAGGTAAAACAATAGCACAGGGTGCTAATGGCTTTCTGAAAAAAAAGTAAAATAAAAGAGGCCCCTTGGGTGCCTAATTCGGCCTAAGTATTTAGGGAAGAAATATTTCAGAAAGGCTAAGTAGGAATTATACTATTTGAAAAGTGGGAATGGTGGTGGGAAGCTAAAAAGTAACTAACAGCAATATATGCAACTTGTGTGGAAAAAGGTTGCTAATTATTATTATTGTTATTATTTGCATAGGCTACAACTATGTGTGTATATTTGTGAATGTATGTTTAAGTGTGTGTTGTCATGTATGTGTATATTTGTCCATTTGGGGGTGTGTATGTATATGTGTGCATGTGTCTCTGCATTGAGATGTGTTTGGGAGAGTAGGATTGGCATCAAGGCTGAACAGATAGGCAGAAACTATTAATATATTGTCATTCTATGATATATTAAGGAGTTTATACTGCATCCTGAAGGCACTGTCAAGTCACTGAAGAATTTTAGTAGGAGAATGGAATGTTAGAAAGACAAGTCTAGCAGCAGTGCTGAGAAAGGAATTGAGGGCAGCAATGGTAAATAGGTTTTCAACTTACATGCCAACTCTGATCAATCGGTAATGGCTGCCTGGAGCACTTGTTGAAAAGGATTTTGAGGTCTTGTCTAGGCTTAGTGAGAAAGATCACCAAGATTGATTATCAACCTCTTTTATTTATTTCCCATGTCCTAACCTCCTTTTTTTTTTTAATCGAATCTCTACTGAACATATCTCTTATAGATATCAGATGTAGATCAACTGAAATCATCATAAAAACCTACAGGTGGAAACCTTTTCTTCTCTGAGTGCTTCTAACCTTGAAAATTCAGTAATATTTTTGTTCATTTTAGAAAGAAATCTATGGGTTAACATAGACTTCAGCATGTAAACATATAAAAATTATTGATTTAATTATTTCAGCCTATTTGCAATCACTATTGGAAACAAAACTCTTGTAATTTATACCTGTTGTAGCATTGGTTAAAAACAAAACCACACACATAAAAATGAAGGAAGTGTCAGGTTTTAGTCTGAAATGTCAGTTCTAAGTGCAGCTCATGGCCGAAGAATGACAAGATGGACCAAAGTTAGGCAAGCATGAGTTAAAGTTTATTGAGGGGGAACAAGACAGGATTATAGAGCAATAGTGAGACATAGGTTTGCAAAGCATGATACATACACCACAGATGATGGCTGGACCCTTTGTCGCAGCAAGAAAAGAGAGCTTGGCTATGGTCTGGGTCTTGTTTTATGGTGTTTTATAGGGACTTCCCTGTGGTTCAAACATCCCCACAGAACCACTTTCATTGGACAGTTGGGGAGCTGCATGACGAAATCTTACTGCACATGTGGGTTCTAGGTCACTTTCCAGACTTCATGGTACCCATACAGCTTGGCATGTTAGGCTGGAGAGTCCTCTGAATTCTCTTGCAGCTGACACACCAAGTTCCGGCAGATTCATAGGATATTCCCTCCTCCCCTAGGTATGGAGAATTAGGGTTGGGCAGGACAAAGATGGAGGCAACAGCACCTACTTTTGTCCCTAGGAATCCCGGAATCCCTCACTATCTACCTAACAGAAGTTTCAAGACCACTCGAAGATTACGAGAGACTATTGTATTGTTTGTTAATACATGAACTCTGCCAAAACATTCTCCCTTTTCCACTTCGGTTAGATTAAATGCCCCTCCTATGAATTGTTTTACATATTTTCTTCCTGATTTATATTTAATTGACTTAATGTTGAAAAATATTATAGCATCAACCTTTAAAAATACTCCATGGTAGTGCAAAGAATATAGCATTTCGAGCCAGATGAACCCGTTTTATAATCCTGCCTTTGTCACTTAATAACAGCCAGATCTTAGGCAAGTTCTTTTTTGTGTACCTGCTCTAAACATGGAGACTTTATTTAACAAAGATATTATAAGGACTAAATAATATGAATGCGTATAAAATGCAATTGATAAATACAGTTTAATGACATTTAATAAACTTTAAAGTATAGTACTTGCCACATTACATTATTAAAAAAACGCCTAAATTAATTTCAATATCAGTCACATGCTAAGAAATGTCTATAAACAAACAAGCATAAATACCAATTTATTTTCAATCTATTATATATTAATGTTAGATATTGGGACTCTTAATTTTAAAATTCACAGTTCACAAAATAATAGGCCCACAGTACTAAGAGAGGTGTACGTGCGCCACATTCCCACTTAGGCAAAGTACAACTTGAGTCAAATTTCCTAAGGACACTACAAAAGAAAATTATGTGGTGAATATCAAATATAAATTTAACTGCAAGTTGATTTTTATATGGAACTACTCTGAATTACTTTTATAGCGACTGTTTATTATTATATGAATTTTGAGTTGAAACATGGCTTCCAATACCATCACATTCCCCAAATTCTCATGTAGAAGGTCAGATGTGAGAACAAATATAATAGATCTTCTCACTTTTTATTGACTAATAATCAACTTTCCAAATGATACCTTCACTAATGTAACATTTTAATTCCAAACTTTGATTCTATTAAATAGAATTATGTTGGAAGTAGAGCCAATGGTCTAACATAAAATAATGATTTCCATAGTGCCTCATGTAACTTAAGAAAACTCTGAATTGAAGTGTCGTTGATTTGAGATACGTTCAGTGTTTTTTTCTGCTCCATCAGGTGCTGCGTTAACATTATCCCAGGGGCTGGAATTTTAAAACCTAAAAAATAGAGCAAAACTTTCAAGAAAATGGCTACAGCAGCAGTCAAAATTTCGGAAAAATATTGTTCTACAAATTAGTGTGTTTGATCTGGCAACAAATGTATATTCATTTTTATAGAAACGAACAAAATTGGAAACCATTCTTCTATCGTTGACACTCATATATTGCAAAAACATTCAATTTTTCAAAAAGTGTTTCTTTTAATTTTGAAGAATATCACATTCAATGGATCATCTTTTAATATACCATTAATGCATCATTGCTCAATTAAAGACCAAAACACTAAAGAAATGAGCCATTTTATAAATTCTTGCTATATTTAGAATTAAAATCTGTTTGTTTTGTGATCTTTAGGAAGTTTATGTCACACATTATCATCTTCTTTTCATTTACCAGAAGCATGGGGAAAGAAAATGTAGTATCCAGTCATGGTTGAGCTTCTTTATGTTTCACATCAGTTTTCTGGGCATTCCTAGCAGCTTTTATTTCACAGCTGTTTCTTGTTTAAGTCTCACACAAGATGACAACAGCATGGGGCAAATCATTTTTGGCTTAATTTGCAATGCTGTTTTCAGGGTATTTTAACAGCAGCAATTCTCATATGAGCAAGCCAAGGACCATAAATGTTATCTGTATCTCCCCAGATAAACTACAAATAAAAAAACAAACATGCAACAGAACTTATAAAGTGATAAAAAAAAAAATTCAGTATGTCTAACCCATGGCAGTGGAGTT
This sequence comes from Indri indri, assembly GCA_004363605.1. NCBI lineage: Eukaryota > Metazoa > Chordata > Mammalia > Primates > Indriidae > Indri > Indri indri. The sequence continues at coordinate 19,690 of RJWJ010014288.1, read as the reverse complement.
TAAACATGGACAAAAACCTATATGCATGAAATTTGACATAGTCTTAAAAGGAACAAGGTAAAAAATATAAAAAATAAAAATGTTTACATATAAACTCTACAACTGAAATTTAGTGTAAATTTATGCTATTCAGGTGAAATATATAGTAGGTGTCAAAATTAACATTTATAAATGTTAATTGTCTGAGGTGTGTGTCGTGTATGTTTTTATGTGCTTGTGTGTGTGCTGGGGAAAAGGTGTTCTTAAAAAGAAACAATAAAAGTCATCTGATTAACTTAACAGAAAAAGGTGCTGAAATCAGTTCACCAAAGATGGATTGTTGTAAACTTATGGGAGTAGGGGTTGTGTCTTGGAGATCCTTGTATCCTTATTGCAAACAAGTGACCACGCCTTTGTTGGTTAAAAGAAAGAATGAAAAATGGTCACTTGTCTATCTTTTGAAAAGCTGCCATTCATGTAAAATAAAATGACCAATCCATCATTATTTAAGCACAAACTATCACTGGAATCATTCCCATCCATGGTCGTTTTATACGTATTATAAAAATTTTACACTGGGCAGAAATCTTTTTTTCAAATATCATTTGAGCTAATAATAAACTTTTCAGTTATATTTTTAAGTGCACATCCTTATTAACTTCATTCATTTCATGAGTGTTTGTAAACTTTTGGACTCTTAATTCTGGTTATAAACTCTGAGACGTATCTATGTTTATTGACATTTGATTTACAGTGAGTATTTGAGTATCACAATGAAAAATAATTTTTCTCCTTACTGTCTCTAATTAACATTGTAATGAACTCTTTGCATTAAGAATTATGATGAGACTGCATGTGGGCTTTTGTATATCATCTCTAGATAAATTCTAACCATCAAATTATATAGGAAGGCTATTTTCTCTCTTGATCTATATTCCATTATTGTATACCTTAAGCCCAAGGTTATATCTGTTTTTTAAAAAGCCTTTGAATTACATTGATGATTCATACCATTTGTTTTTAAATAAAACCTCAGTTTTTTTGTTTGTTTGTTTTTTCTACGCACAGTGATTAGCCCAGATTTTCTTTTCCGGATATATGTACTTGATGCTTTTGAAACTCCTTGTAAAAGTTTTTAGTTAGGTCAAATGAAAATTAAAATTTTAGTGACAGAAGTAATAGCCCAAGGCAGGTAGGTATACTTAAATTCACTTATTTATAAACATGAGATACTATTTCATACTTTATCTATTTTAATTTAAATTATTCTCTTGAGACCATGATGACTGAATTTGGAAAAGACGCAACACTTTCAGATATTTCGTCTGAGGGTTATAAACAAATAAAAAGATGGGAAAAATACCACCAGAAGTATGGTAGCTTCTAATATTACTAAATTTTCTTTGCATTGCTTTTTGCTTTTGCATTTATAAACACTTCGCTTACCCATCACCCACCCTAAACAACACTGCTTCATTCAGACACATACTTTACAATCCTTTTAATCAAAAGTTGGACACGATATTATCCACGTAAATTTGGTAATTGAGTGAACAAATATAAGTTCAAATGAATTAGTTTTGATATTAGTTTACCATCAAAATGATGTGAGTGGAGATTTGCAGTCAAAAACTAAATGATGTGTACACACTCTATTAAAAGTAATTTTCAAAAACAATAATCATGTGTGAGAAAATGTAGAAGCTGACTATTCAATTAACCATGGAATGAAATCTGGTTTAAAGAGTTTGGTTGTTATTGTGTGGCATAAGTTGATATTGACAGTTTTGTTATGTTTTCTTTTTATAAATATTGTTCTAAACTCATATTCCTAAACATAAATATGATTGTTGAAACTTATTCTAAAGAGGTACTTAGAGAAGAAGGATTTTTATCCTGCTATCTCCTACATTCTCCAGGACCAGTAATGTACTTTACCTGAAGAGAGATCTATTCATAGTCAGTAATGCTATTCTGCCTCTTTTGTCTCCTCATTTTTGAACCTATTTCGAAATTATTTTTTCTGGCCAATATTCACAGCCTTATTTTGTCTTTTACATATCTCATATAATTTTTCTACTATGTATTTTTCTATTTTTATAAAGAGTTCTCAGCTTACCTTGCTAATCCCTTTAACTCTATTAGTACCTTTTAATGTTTCTATATTGCTCTTTTATCTAATAACTATTTCTGAGAGCAATGTATATTTCTAAAATATATCTTTCTCATTAATAGATGCCTTCTTGTGCTTAAATCAATATTTAAAAAAGATACAGATGTCTAGGAAAATTAAAGAAACCTGCTTCAAGTGTCACTTAAGTTTAAATACTAAGATCACTTCTTTTGCTTATTACAAACAGTAATAATAAACCATCAAAAGAGACATTTAATTAATACATCTAAATACAAATGCAAATTAAAGCTATGCTTATATGCCATATTTTAGCTAACAGTTTGGCATAAATTCAAAAGTTAGCAAAATACTTTGTTGCTAAGACTATGGAGAAGAAAGAAGCCATTTATTTTTGTTGAGAAAGCAAAATGGTCTAACCTTATGAAAGGGAAATTGGCAAATTACATATGCACTTACTCTTTTACATTCCATTTTATTTCAAGAAATATATCCTAAAATAAACTAACAAAGATCTAAAAATGCATATGGATAAGTATATTTTTTGCAGTAGTATTTGTATTTTAAGCAGTACATTGTGGATACAACTTATTTTCCATCAATAGATTAAATAAACTATGATTCTACTCCACAATGGAAACTGTAGCTGTAAAGAGTAATAATACATATTTCTATATACTTCTATGATGTAATATATAGACTATATTATTTTTAAAAGTAAAAAATATAGTAAAATGTATGTGGTATATATGTAAGGCATCAATTTATTGCCTCTCAGTTTCTAATCCACCCTTCTTTGCCATGTTTTATGCTACTGGAGCAACACTATCTAAATATTTCCTTTTTACAGCTAGCAAAATGTTAGGCTCTATCAAGAGAAAATGCAAGAGTAATACCATAAGGATTCAGAGGCAGGTCACTGCCTTTCCTAGTTTTGTTAGTGCTTCCACTTTTTTTGTTGTTGTTGTTAATTAACCATGGTTGCTGAGACTTGTTGCTTATATTGTAACAGTAAGTACAGATTTAAAATAAGAGGCTTAATTCTTCCTATTGATAATAAGGGAAGAAATTCCACTCCTGCCCCCCTTTTCTAGAACATTTACTTTAGAAAAATTGTAAGTTCTTTCTTTGCCTCTTTGAACTGTGTGTAAATTATTTAAGAGGGTAAACAAGCAACCTGGAAACCTGGTCAAGGGCTAGAAGCCATCTTCCTGAAGCGTAATCCTCTAGGAAGATAGTGGTCATATCTCCCACTTTTCTGGAATGGTAGGAGCCTAACTTCAGCTCGCACCTGGCTCCAAATTGCGAAACTACCTTGCTTCATAAAGATACAAGAAATTTATTTTTTTTTCTTTTAAAGGCAATTAACAAAACATTAGTTACCCCAATTACCAAGTGGTTTAGGATGACCTATGTGTAATAAATGCTGCTGCCCAATCCTTTTACTTGAGGAATAGATATGATTTATTTTGAGAAAATGTGTACAATGTATTGTTTGGCTACAAAAAAGGGTATATTTTTTTTTCTGTCTTTGTAATCTCTTTAGTGATTGCCTGTGATACACATCATGTTCTGTTTTAATGCTTATTCAATAACTCTACTCTCCTAGTCAGTGGGTTATTTCTATAAACAAATTCTTACCACCACTCAGACAACTGCTTTCCTAGCAAATTGCTCCTATATACACTGAGTCACTGTTTCTCTGTCCAACAGCGATTTCCATGGTAGCTCTGGCTGTGCCTTCCATGGACTCTCCCCAACCCACTGACCACTTCTCTAGATCCATTCTAGAGAATCTTGTGACAAATGTGGGTGACTCCTGCAGAACGGCTTCAGTGCACATTTTCAGGCAACTTTCTTTGACATTGTTGGTTCTTTTGTTTCTATGTGAGTCAAACTCTCTTCAAAGAAATTTGAGTCTCACTCTTAGGGCAGGTGTCTTCTTTTTTTTAACATTCTTCCTTAGTCTACAGACAGTGTCTTCATTTGCATTTGTGAAGTGCAGGTCTCTTAATGTACTTTCTTATCTCTTTTAATAGCCAACTACCTTTGTCTAGTTAAACACTCTTTATATTACGATTTTCTTGTTCAAATTCCAAGTTCGTTCTTCTTTTTTTTTTTTTTTTTCTTTTTCTCCTGATTGGATCTGATTGATATAGAATTGACACTGGGACAGATCCCAGGAGACAATCCCTGTAAAATGGGATTGGATTGTGCTTCACTGTAGTCGTGAGCTCCTTGCATATGGTTGCTGAGAAGCTAGCAATCCATAGCATGCAGTGGCTTCTAATTTTTCAAGTTATCACATGTAGTTAGTTGTGATAAAATTCCAGCCGAAACAAGTGCCTTGGGAGCCAAAGAGGCCATTCAACTTGACTGTTATGGAAGTAATGATAGTGACTGCCTGGCTGTGGTATTACATGTATTCCTCTAAATGCACTGAAAGAAAATGATAAGCTCATGCCTCCAACTCTCAGTTTACATTACTGTCTGAAAACTAAAGCTAAAAAGTTTCCATGGCAGCCATACAATCATGTGTTATGTCTTGGATCTACAGAACCAATATTGTTAAAAATCGAACACAAAATTTAATTGTGTGTGGCCAGATACAACATCAACTGAATTCACAGACTCACCAAGTTTCTCATGTGACAAACAGGGTGTGTATTGGGGAAAAAGAGGACCCTCAAACTTGAAATGGAATCTTTAGACTCAGATAAAACTAGGAATTTTGGATCCATCGGTTACTCTGAGCTTTCCTGACTAGTGGGAGTATCATGCCCTCTTGTTTCTCTTCACACACTTCCTTTTTGCTTCCTGTACTTGAAAACTCCGTGATCATTTGTTTGTTGGTTGGTTTTTCTAGAGCACATCATAATTGCCTCCAATCAACATCAGATTCATAACTAATATCCCCTCCCTACCAAGATAGTTTAACAGAAGAAATGTCATATCCTAGATAGAACTGCAAGTGTTAATGCCATGATAAATGCATTTTTAGAAATTATTGGTGGTGATATCTACTAAATTTCATTAATGTCACCTGTTAAGTCTGCAGAAGTCAGATGGCTCTCAAATAAAAACTGTGATTTTTTTCAAATTTGGAATAAATGTCTTTTGGCTGCTGGCATGGGAATGTTCTGAAGATTGGAAAAACTGCCCTTAGATATTTATTTTTTCTAAAAGCAAGAACTAGACTCAATTATTAATTTGAATTGAGAACCCAGGATCTACCAGCCATCTGGAAGGCCATGTTGGATGCACTGTCATTCTGTACCTCTTAGCAGAAGTAGGTGCAACTTGGAGGGCCCCAATAATTATAAATAATATTTTCTTTTTGTGGGTGCCATGTACTCCTGAAACTGTGCTTCTTATCTAGAGTTAAGCCTAAGGATTAATTTACTTCCTTCTAAAACTATGTTGACGTACACCTTCGGGGAGGTCATAAAAGACTTGCAGATGTTTAAGAAAACACCACCAGTAGATCATATAGCCCTCAGATGAGTAAGATGATTTCTCCAAAATAAGGCTAAACTTGGTTCCTTGGTGAACTTCCCTTTGAGAAGTTATCTTATGGCTTGGAGGCCTACAGATGGCAGGCTTAATTAAATGCTGTATGAGACAAATAGAACAGCATTAGTCCAACCTCTTTTGGTCAGATTATTTAGAATGGCCCAGTGTATTTTACACATGAGAAAATTTAACTGAAGCCAAAAGGGTGTAGAAACAAAGAGTGAATGTTATTAAGAGACGCTTCAGTCTCTTAACTTTCTGCATGTCTGGTGGACAAAGGCACTGATTGTCTTTTGTTTTGGACTATCTTTTGTAGTATTTTTATATATTGAACAGTCTTGGAAAAAACACATAGTGTCACCTTCAGAACAAATGACAGGTTTCATACTGTCCATTATAAAAGATTTAGGTTCCTTTTATGCCCAAGGTTCCTCTTCTATAATGTAACAAACTATGTTTACAGGTACTCCTCATTCTTCTTGCTGTGCCATTAGTAATAATGTCATTTATCATGGACCCAAGAGTCTCACCTCTTCAATCAACCACCAGGATATTGTGGCAAACTAATAATGTTGACTTGCAAGAAGGGTCAAAGTCCAGGTCCTTCACAGTTCCTGATGTTCCTATTTCTTTTCTATATCTTATTGAGTTTTGTCTTCTCTTTTATCACAACTTAACATGTATTCTGCTTCTTTAATCTTGTTTTTCCCGTAAAACCCATTAAAGGAAGGATTTCCATCTCTTTGATTCACTGCAGTATTCTTAGTTCTTAGAAAAGAACCTGGAACATAGTAGGTGATGTATAAACATGTATTAGGTAAATGCGTAAACTCCATTTGAGTATCCAACATAGAAATAATAAATATTTTTTCTCAACAATAAATAGAATACTTATTTAAAATACCTAACTACCAGGGCACAGTAATTTGACCTATATGCAAAGACATTCAAAATAGGAAAAAAAAAAACGGTCTAGAAATATCTACATGATTAAAACTGAAATAAAATGACTAAAAATAAATTCATAGAATAATCACAACAAGGATTTGAAACACTTAGAGCTAAAGTTCAATGAAGCATTGCATATCAAAACCTGTTAGATAAAGCAAATTCACATTAAAAATAAATTAGACTCCCATTTGTTTTAAAATATATAAATACATAAATAAACTTCACAATATTAGAAGTAGAAAAGGAAGCCAGAAATCTAGTAAAAGAATATGGGAAATTTAAAGACAGATTACCACAGCAAAATCTTACTGGGAATTCTTGGGATTTTCTAGCAATGTGTATGACCCTGAGGGGAAGTCTGTTTAATTTTCTTCTGGGGGAAACTGCAAATCCACATAGTTAAGAAAATTAAGGCACTATATTCTACACAGCCTTTATCAGGAATATAAATGATTGTTTTGATTTTCTTTGATCTGCATTCTTAATCTATCAACCAAAATGTTATTTTTTTTCTCAATTTCTGTTAAAGACAAAGGATATTATTTGTTAGCCTTCTAAGAACTCACCAACATCAAGTTCAGTAATATTTTCACTAAGAAGGCAAGAATAGCTAAATGTTAAAGTATTTATTAATAAAATCTGCTATTTCAACAGAACAACTTGATTTGTACATAAATAAATCTCAGAAAACTAATGGCACTCCGTTAGCTTAGTAATTAGAAAATACAATAAAATAAATTTTCCATTAATAACTATAAGGTATATAAAAATATCAAATAGGAAACATTGATGGAGAAATTACTAATTTACTTTAAAAATAAGCTTGGTGATGAGTGAGATTTTCGACGTTAATGCATGACAAAACTCAAAATTATGAAGAGATCAATGTATTTTAAAAGTCTATGATTTAAAAAACACTCCAGTACAGACTCCAACATTATTTTTCATGCCACTTAGGAAAAAATGGATATTAAAATGAGTAAAGGGAAAGAAACAGTATCATTTTTAAGTTAAAAAAATGATGTGAAAGATTTTACCATCCAATAACAAGAAATCATAATGCTATTAATAATTTGACTTCTGCTTTAAACAACATAGCAAACCACATGGAAACTCTCCTTTCATAAATATCTAGTAATAACTGAATAAGGCAAATGTTGGATAAGACAAACATGTTCATACTTTAAATTGCTTATCTAGACAAATTAGAAAGAAAGAGGGATCTACAGATTCTAAAATAAATTGATTGCCAAATCCACAGGGTTAACAAGCTCTGGGGACATGGTTTGTGTTATGGAAGCTGGAACATCTGCTTCCAATGGCTGAATGACGAAGGAGAAAGTAGAACTTCTGGCTGACGTCACATGAAGAGTGAAGAGTTTATACACAAACAAAAAAGGCAGGATATTTGGAAGACTACAATTTCAAAGAAAGGTAAACTTGGAGAACAAAAATCACACATTTTCCAAGGAAAACTGAAACAATCAGGTATGGTGCATGTGTGTGCATGTGTCTGTGTGTGTGTGTTTGTGTGTATGCGTGTCAGTCTTGGGAAACAAACATAGTGTCTATTTTCTACACTCATCCTGAGAATTCACAGTTATAATTCTGCTTTGATGAAGTTGCTTTTTTTTTATTATTATTTTGCACTTGCATTTCCTTTATGACGCAGGAAAATAAGTTGTTCAGGTTGGCTCTGCTCTCTTAGTAGGAAGGAAATACCAATCTTTTCTGGAGTGATGCACATTTTCCTGTTAAAGTCTGTCATGCTCTCCCATAAAGCTTTAAGAGACACCACTAAATTATTTTAAGGTCAAGGAACAATAGTATTTATGAATTATGACTGATTAGTGACTGCATCTGAGAATGATATTAATTTTGTTTTGCAAATAATGAAAGCAAAATTATACATACATCAAAGTATTTGTTATTTAAAGGAACACTGACATTAATTTTAGTTCTTTATTATCAGTAGATTGGTGAAAAACCTTAACCAAGGATGATAAAGAGAAAATGTTTAGTGCATTCTTGGTCTGTTTTGTTCAGGTTATTAATGGAAAGAGCCACATACTGTGAGTTTCCCAGCTGAAAAACACTTCTCCAGTTTGGTAGAAACAGAGGCATCATAATATGTAAATCTATTTGGGGTCACCCCTTTCCCCATCAGCTCTCTCTGCTAAAAAGTTTATCAATGTGCTTAGAAAAAATATCAAAAACCAACCATAACATGTATCATTTAAATTAGAAAGCAGAAAATAAAAACAAACAATAAAAGCCTTATATTTTTCATTTTCCATCCATTTTCTTAATCAAACTAAAACATCACTATACTCAATTATTTTTTACTGTTTACATAACTGATTTACTGTCTGAGGCAGAGAGTAAGACACACACAAAGTCTTCACTGTGTTAAGGTCAGGTAATCAATTTCCTATCCCAAAAGACAAAACTAATAGTACAGAGGATTATCACTAAATACAAGCAGCTGCTTTTGTAAGACTAGAGCTTTTCTGGGGAATCCTGAAGTAATGGATCAGGTAGGAAACAGAATTCTACGTATCTCTATCTTTGGATTTTGTAAAAGCTGCACAGGTGCTTTTTAACTACAGATGAAATGAGGATTAATTTTGCTTTGATTCAAGTAATTGCTATTAAACATAAATGAATTCGAAGCAAAACACGGAGTGGTTGTAGATCAAAGAATATTTCTTTTGTTCTAAATGTCATTCAAGGTTTTATCCTCAATAAATTTAACTCTAGCTTTTATATATTGAAGGCTTTCAGTATTTTATCTGTTATAAACCATTTAATGGCAATATTAACTTTTAAACTCACTATCTCTAAATATGATCATCAAAAGCCAACAGATTGTTATACCAAATTTATTTAACAAAATTGATAATGGCCTATGTATTATTTCATTTTCATAAGTTCATACAATGCTGTACACTCTGTAAAGAATGATTAAATATAAACAATTCCAAAATTTAATTAATGCTATAGATCAATTTCATTTTATTAAAAATATGCAATTTTATTTTTCTCTAAGGGTTTTCTTTTAAAATCTATTGATGCAATGCAACTCATGAATATTTCAAATCCCCCCTAGTTTTAATTTTCGGCATGATACATGAAGGCAAATTATGTGTCTTTCTATGGAATGTAAACAAAGGCATCAGTAATCTTAATATTGAAAGGATTATCTTAATATATTTAGTCAATTACTTTGACATCTTAGCAACATTAACACAACTGAATGAATATTTCTTTTGAAATATTTTCTCCTCTCTTAATTATCATCAGATTGCATGTTTCCTATCAATTTAATTTTCATGTCTTTAACTTTTCAACCTGATGTGTCAATCCTGGAATTTCTCAGGGCTCTGTTCCAGACTCTGTTTTCTCATGTCTAGTCTATTTCTAGGTAAATTAATTTATTTTCATATCTTTTAAACCATGTGGTATCATCTCTCAATATTACATTTTCTATTTATAAAAATACAGATCCGAATATTCAACTATATTCTTGTTAATTTTAGCTATACCTGTACTTCTTAGCCACTTTAAGATTAATATCAATGTGTTCAGAACTGAGGGCATGATTCATCTGCCATCCTATCATTTCCCTAACCGCACCCTATACCCCAACAATTAGACCCCAACAATTTAGTGAAACACTTTAGTCTGTGTTTAGTCTCCCTGTGTCTCTTGATTTCAGTAAATTTTATTTTATCTAATAAATTGGTTCTTCCTAAAAGCTGGGAGATTATCTTTAACACAATCTTATCTGTCCATTCCTTCCCCACTGTGGTCTTTAATATATCCTTTTGTAGATATCCAGCATCTAAGGTAAATGTTGCATACATCCACTATTTTCCATAACCCTGACACTATTCTAGTATAGCTAGAATTATCTCACATCACCTGAAACCTCTAACATGTCTACCTTGTTCCATTCTTAGCTCCAAATCTCACTCCCTAAACTTTAGCCATAAAGTCAAGTCATTATTCAATAAGCATAACATTAGGTTTTTAAGTATGAAATGTCCGATTTCCTTAAGTACTAAGTTTGACAGTTGATACCTCTGACATTTCACTTCGACACTTCTTGTTCTATTTTTATTGTGAAGGTACATCCTCAGTCTTGCAAACACACATTTTAGCTTGTAATTGTCTGTCAAATTATTTTTAGAGCAATTGTGAAACCATGGATAAGTAGAAAATTCGTGTTATTTTTGAATATGAGTTCCATTGCGGAACCAATGAAGTGCAGGCAGCTCGAAATATTCACAAAGTGTTTGTGGATGCACAGTATGTCCATGGTTTGAGAAGTTTTATTCTGGTGATGTTAATCTTGAAAATGAGCCACGTGGTTGACCTGAGACCAAGGTGGATTATGATGCACTGAAAGCTGTAGTGGAAGTGAATCCATCTCAACCTACAAGGGAATTAGCAGCAAGGTTTGACATTACTATTCCAACAATATTGGACCATTTGAAACAAATTGGCAAGGTAAAGAATCTGCATAGATGGGTTCCACTTGAATTAAATGAGCATCAGAAAAGAAATCGTCTGGAAGCTTGCCTTTTTTTGCTGTCACGACATAAAGAGAAACCATTTCTGCACAGTATTGTTATGTGTGATGAAAATAGATTCTTATTGGCAATTGCAAGCACTCAGCACAATGGTTGGGTAAAGATGAAATGCCAAAAAACAGTCCAAAACCGAATATTGATCCAAAAAAGCTAATGGTGTCTGTTTGGTGGCCCAGCACTGGTATTATACGTTACAGCTTCATGAAACCTGGTCAATGGATTACAGAGGATATCTACTGCATCCAATTGGATAGAATGATGAAGATGCTTGAGATTAAGTAGCCAAGATTGGCCAATAGAGACAGGCCAATCTTACAAGACAAATGCTCAACCACATGTTGCACAAACAACGCTGCTCAAACTACAGAGGCTGGACCTGAAAACTCTGTCATTCACCATATTCACCAGACCTTGCACCAAATAACTACCACCTCTTCCAGGTTTTGGTACACTTCTTGCAAAGAAAATTATTCAATTCTCAACAAGTTGTGGAAAACACCTTTGTCAATTTCATCTCCACTCACTCCCCGCTTCTTTGCTTCTGGCATAAATAAGTTAGAGTTAAGATGGTCAAATTGCGTCCATAGTTCAGGCGTATACTTTGATTAACTGTACTGCTTCTTGTTTGAGATATAATAACCTACACCTTTTATTCAAAAATGGACATTTCATATTTAATGACCTAATACTAAAATGTTTCTATGATACAAACAATTCAATAATTTTTACAGTAATTAGGCTAATTCATAAAGTCTATATGTTGGTTCTATGTGTCTGTGCCATTTTCTATTCCTGCCTTAATTTCAAATTTAATCTCTCCTGGTTCCACTTTCCCCTTCGTTTACTAGTTCTACTTATTATGAACTTGTTTTTATTCACTCCTTGAACACAACGAAGTGTTTGTCACACCAAAATAAGCATTCTCCTCTTTCCTTGGTATGCCCTTCCCTGTTATTTACTGGACTACCTTCTGTAGCCTTTCACTTTTCAAATGTGCCTAATCCAACTCTCAAATCCCAATTAGATATTTCTGTTATTCTCAATTTTATTTTTAGTTTTATTCATATCCATAATCTATTTAACTACATACCTGTTATCTATCAATTTACTTACCTATCTATCCATCCATCCATCTGTAGCTTTGATTTACCTCTACTCACTTGTTTAGGTTTCCCATTAACTTTAGGCATCATGGTGGGCTATTTTTCTATGTTTGTTTTGTCATTGTCTTCTTAGAGAATCTTCAAATGCTGCTGGACTGTCAGTATATATTAAGTATTTGTTGAATGAGTAAAAAAATAAATAAAAGATTGATGAATGAGCAAACTTATTACATATATAGCCAAATTCCTAATTTCCAGCACATTTACACTTACTAATTGTGCTTGTTAACTTTTTGAAAGTTGAGTCAACAGCAAGTATTTGGTATACTAACTCACCATCACCTCCATGTTTAATATCAAGATATGATTACAAAGAATATTAAGTTCAAATTGCAATAAAAATTATACAAAAAGCATATAATTTTCCTAAATAATAAACTTGTGGTATACCCTAAATTTGTGGACATTATAGTCTCATTTGTTGCTAATAAAAACTGTAGTAGCCAGCCAATTTTGCATTATTTCCCAGCAAATTATTATTATCTACTGGAAAATAAGTGAGAATTTCAACATGTTTTTAGAAACTAAAATGTTCAACTTTTATTTTCATGTAATTATTGGGTAAACATTTTGCAATGTAACAGAATCAGGGAAAAATATATACAAATGAATATTTTCGAACAATCGTCTGGCATTTTTTAAATAGTTTTAATATTTGTCATGCTTTTGTAGGTAGCAAAATTTATTGCAGAACTAAATTGTTACATATATTTTAAAACAGTGAAAGCAGTAATAATTCTACACTCTTACACTAAGATGCTATTATCTTATTAAAGTGTAGGTTTATCCACATTTTAATAAATGTTTACTTATTTAATCATCCCTGATAACAAATAAGTTTTAAGTACTCACCAACATTTTCAAAATATTTACAGTGTTCACTAAGTCAGCAGGAGACTTTGAAGATGTTTTGCCTCTTTACTTGGAGAAGCCACTTCTGTAAAAGTTGATAGCAAAGAATGATCAAATATGCATTAAAAATATCAGGAATGCAAATAGAACCACTCAAGTACTCTGTTTATGACACAGAAACCTGGGGAAAAAAGATGAAAACCAAACTGTAACCTTTAATAATAAAGTATAATTGATTATCATTACAATTTTATTATGCTTTTCATTATACACAAATTTGCTGTAATTTAAATCCAATAGATAACTACTTAAAACTTATTATACTTTGTACCATAGTTCACAAAATGAAAAGCATGGTCTCTGGCTTCAAGGAACTTAAACCTAGAAGTAAGCCACAGAGTTACAGAGAGGTTTGATATATGTGATGTAGACTGTTCTCAGAGAGATTTCAGCAGACCTTAAAAAGGCAGAGAATTAGAAGAATTTTAAAATTGCCATCAAGACCTAGCAAATTTAGAAGATTTAGCCTTTGAACTGAATTTGAAGAATGAGTGTTGGACAAGTATAAATTTGAGTTAGGGAGCTTTCGGTAATGCAGGACTATAGACAAATGTCTGAAAAATTAAAAAATTCCAATGGCAAGCAGTCTAATTGAGCTATAATTTGAGAATCTAGAAATTGCTAGTAGACAATAACAAAAACAGAAAGATTAAAGCTTGATCTTAAATTTGTATTTCAAATTAAAGCTTTTCGGCTTTTTTTTAGAGGAAATGAGAAATTGTTGAATGTTTTAAAAAGAGGAAAGTTATAATCAGATCTGTGTTTTAAAGAGGTGACTTTACACAAATGTGACTATACTTCGAGAGAAAATATGCTCATCCTGTGCAATTCACTGTTCTTACTATTCTCCATTGTCCAGAAGAAGCCGACATGGAGAAACAGCCAGATAAAAGTTCATTTAAGGAATCTACACAGCTGAGTTTCTCTAACACATGTTAGGGTATATTCCTTAAACCAAGATTTTTTGGGCTGGCATCTAAACAGAATGTATGGAAATCAAAGAAAGGAGGTGGAAGTGGCTCATCACATGATTAAAACTACCCATTCACAGAATGAAATTTTGCTCTTGTTCCTATGACCTTGAGGTCCAAGTGTCTTAAGGATGAATGTTTCTCTGAGGGTAGCAAGTCATGTGTCTGATAAATTATAAGTGGAAATGGTCATCTGGACAATTTGGGGTCCTCATCCACTGAATTTACAGCAGAGGTGAAAGTTGCTCTGTTAGCTCAATTTGGAAGAATTTGGCTCACTGATTCACAATAGAAAAACGAAGATTTTTTTTTTCCTAAGCAATGTAACTCACTGGGATGCTTTTTAATTTTCTCTCTCCAATAGTCCCAATACAGCACTTGATCAACTCAATAAAGACAAGACCCCCAAGGACTCAGATGCTGTGGGAGTGAAAATTTGGTTTTCTCTACTAGATAAAAGACCCTGTCTAGCTGAGATGCTGGCAGAAGTAGGAGTAAGAAAGTGAATATGATTATATTAGGCTTTATGATTGAATATAAAATAGAGGACTATTGGCAGTATGTTTTATGTTAGTAAATTATTTCATTTTACCAACCCCTTCCCACTACCTTTTATAAAGAACACTGGGTAGCTAATATCTTAGATTTTAGGAAGAAATATGATCAAATTAACATCCCTTACAGTTATATACTAGATTATGAGAAAATGAATTGGGAAAACAATATTTTCACCTCAATAAAGAAAGAAAGTATACGCTGAGGACAAAAAGGGTAGAATGTTGTATGTCATTCATTCTCCTGTCCAGAAGTCCAGAATCATGCTCCACCCTGCTATACATTGCTCTGTGCCTCAAGATGCTGACCTGTTTAGTGTTATCGTTTGGCTTCCTTCCTTCTTTCCTTCCAGTTGATCTAAGCCAAAGTGTCACACCTGAAGTCAAGCAGGAGATGTGAGGAAGGACAGAATGCGGGGATGTTTTATTAATTTCCTCAGTTTCTTACTTTTGGTTTCACTTTGTGGTGGCAGAGTAAAGGCCATAGCGACTACCAGATGACCTTCCCCAGCTCTCTCTCTTTCTAGTGTTCATCAATCACACAATCTTCTTGCCCCTTCTGGCTTAGTAATGTAATATATATCTATACTTCAAAATTTTCTTTCAGCATGTATCAGCATCTTTGTGTCTTTCTGGTTTTCTGTATAAATAACCTCAACTTATTCAACACTTTTAACAGTAATTATGTAATTAGTATATTGAGCATAGAAAAATTCAAGTTTGGATAGTTTTATAATAATTGAAAACTGATAATTAGATGGGCTTTATTTAAAAATAAACTATTGATTCTACAAATTATATTTACTTCCTTTTATTATTTACTTCTATGTTTTTTTTATTTCTTTTGAGGATTCTCTTTAATATCCTTTGATAAATTAGCATATAGAAATCTAATACATTAGTATAGTGTAAGGTTGAAAGCAAAAAGAAAGCCTGCAAATCATAATTTCTTTCTTTTAATCTTAAATTTATTTCAGTTTTATTCCTTAGAAGTTCAACTTTAACATAGTATCTGTCATTACTCATCAATGAAAGAGTGGTACTATATTTATATAAACATATTCTGACATGTTTGCACTTTTTCATATGTGACAAAATTTTATGACATCCTTTATTATCTATTAATGAATATATTTTGCCAGGTGTAAATGAATAAATAGCCCAAAAATCCACTTGTTCCCTCTGAAAAATACACGGGAGAGATTGTCTAGTTGAGGTCTTTTTAGCCAGACACTATCACAAACTTATAAATATTATTTGTTCATTTTTCTCTATTATTTCCCCAAAGTGTAGTGTATGAAATTGGGCTGATGTCACATGAGAAATAGAATAACTGGACTGATATAATAAAGACATATGGTGAAAACACAAATTATTTTATTATTAAGTAGGGATATAAAATATACATAAAGAAATCTTTTATTATTTGATTTGAAAATAAGTCTTTGTTGGTGTATATCGTGCATTTCTTTAACATCTCCAAGGTATTCTCTTTAAAACAAGTTCTAGGAATTCCATTCTGGCATATGCAGTTCTGAAAACTAATTTCCAGACCAGCAGTCTCACAAAATCCCCCTCAGAAATATCTCTGAATAAAAGCAAATTGATGGTTGTATACTTCCCATGCAATACAAAATCAAATGAATTTGCCACTGAGAATTGAAGAAACTTGGCTGTTGTCATTTTTTCTGTTTATATTATTCTTTATTGATAAGTTTTTTGCTCCTTTCTGAATGTGAGCTTCTTAGTGAATTCTTTATAGAATCAGTCTTCTTGTTTCCCCGTTATGCACACTATGTGAAAGTTTGGTTAGGAACTCTTTTTATTTTTCAGTTTTTAAAATTTTCAGCCTTTTCATTTATGCCATATGGACTATAAATTCATACATTTTTTATTTTAACTTGTTTTTTTGTTGGCCTGGCAATATAACCTTGCAATTTCAACAGTGTCTGACACATAGGAGACCATCAATACATTTAGTCAATTAATAAATTAATAAATGACATTGTTACACATACATTGTTAATTGTCAAATAACTTATATTATAAACCTAATCTTTATCTCCTGTCAAAATTTTGAAGTCCTAATCTGAACATTGTGATACATTCCAGAAACAAGAAACAAGCTATCTTTAATAAATTGTGTTATTCACCAGAAGACCATGTTTAACAATTTAGTTTCCCCAGTGCAACAATTGTTTTAAACTCTTTAAAACTTTATGGAATACTTTTAGTTTTAATCCACTATCTTTCGGATTAGGGAGAGCCTAAAAAATTTAAAAAGTAGTATCATATTTTATATATTAATAAACAATCTGAAAATAATTTTCTTTGGGATTTAGCTTTAATTTGCAATGATACTAGTAAGATGTCATCCAAATCAAGGAAAAAATCTCAATTGAATGTGATTATTATTAGTATTTTTATAAAAATGGAATGTGACAATAAGATATTCATTAAATATTTTAACCCCTTCCCTTTTTATGTTCCATGTGAGTCATCCAAGTTTTTACCTAATGTTTAAATCAATAGAAATTACATATAGATGAAATTTAGAGGTATGTACAAAATAATATAAATGCACAGTAAACACGACCCTTCATTATTTTTATCATATATATTTGAGATGTACCTGATATACATATACATAATGAAATGATTACTATCATAAAGTAAATCAACATATTCATCACCTGTCATAGTTACTTTTCAATTTTTTTGTGATAGAAACACCTAAAATCTGCTTTCTTTAAAAATTTTCATTATAAAATACAATATTATTAAACACAGTCACCATGCTGTACGTTAGATTTCTAGAGTTTCCATCCTAAATAACCACCAGTTTGTACTCTTTTTCCTACTTCTCCCCATTTCCTCCCCTTTCCTGCTCTGGGCAACCATTGTTTTACTCTCTATTTCTGTGTACTCAAAATTTGTTCTTTTTTAAGATTCTGCATATACATGAGATCCTGCAGTAATTTTCATTCTATGCTTGGTTTATGTCTCTTAGCATAGTGTTTCCCAGGTTCATGTGTGTTGTGGCAAATGGCAGTATCTTCTCTTTTTTAAAACTGAATAATGTTCAATTGCATACATACCACAATTTCTTTATCCATTTATCTATCAATGGATACTTAGGTTATTTCCACATCTTAGCTATTGTGACTAGTGTTTCAATCAACATGAACGCATTGATATTGCTATGACATTCTGATTCCATTTCCTTTGGTTATATACCCAGAAGGGGGCTGATGGGTCATATGTTAGCTTCATTTTTAATTTTTTGAGGAACCTCTATATGGTTTTCCATAAGGACTGTACCAGCTTACATTCCCAAGAACAGTGTACAACAGTTTCTTTTTTCCACACCCTCATTAACATTTATCTCTTGTCTTTTTGATAGTAGTCATCCAAACAGCTGTGAGGATGATAGTTCAAAATTGTTTTGATTTTCTTCTCCCTGTTGATTAGTGATGTTGAGCACTGTATCACATACCTCTTGGCCATTTTTATGTTTTCTCTGGGAAAGTGTCTATTTAGTACCTTTGCACATTTTTTTTTTTTTTTAATTTTTAGAAACAAGGTCTCACTGTGCTCTCCAGGCTGGTCTCGACCTCCTGAGATCCTCTCAGCCTCTCGAGTACCTAGGACTACAGGAGCAAGCAAGCCACTGCCTCCAGCTTCCTGCCTGGCTTCTTAGTCCATTTTTAATTGGAATTTTTGCTTTTATTTTTTATTTATTTTTTGATATTGAGTTGTGTTAATTCTTTATATATTTTAAATATTAATATTGACCCCTTATCAGATTATATGGTTTGCAAATATTTTCTCTTAATTCATAGGCTGCCTTTCCATTTCGTTGATTGTTTCCTTTTTTTGTGCAGAAGATTTTTAGTCTGATGTAGTCCTGCTTGTTAATTTTTGTTTCATTGGCTGAGCTTTCACTGTGATAGCCAAAAAATCATTGTAAGGCCAATATCAAGGATCTTTTCCCCTATGTTTTCTTCTAGGAGTTTATAGTTTCAGGTCTTTAGTTTAGTACTTTAATCCATTTTGAGTTGATTTTTGTGTGTGGTATAAGGGTCTAGTTTTTTATTCTTTTGCATGAGGATATCCAGTTTCCCAACACTATTTGTTGAAGAGATTATCCTTTCCTCATTGTGTCTTCTTAGTGGCCTTTTTGATAATCAGTTACTGTATATGCTCGGGTTTACTTTATTTTTTAAGTGTTCAATATGAAGACAAAGATAATAGAGAAATCAAAAAATGACTTTCTACTAGAATTAAACTTTAAAGCAAACTAAATTCATAACTTTAGAAACCGAAGCCTCCTCAAAACCAAAGATTGCATTATGAAAAAAATATGCAAAATTTTGTAGCATGTTGTCTTAAAAAGTATGTTGCACATTCATACAAAAACAATAAAGACCTAAAATAGATCTTTAACACATGTACAAATAAGCAAAATGGCATCTCGATATTTCTGCTAACGGCAAACACAGCAACATCACCACTGAATCTGCAGAGCAAAGTTACAGTCTTCATTTTCTAAAAGCTTTTACAGTTGCTTACAAAAAAAATATTCCTTACCCTATCACATTCACATGTACATCTTTACAGCCACAACTCTGCCTCAGGCACTTTCTAGTGTCAGGGGCTACCATCTGGAAGGTGGTTGTGTGTAGTAAATGAGTTTTAACAGACCCAATTGTGCTGGTTTCCTCCAGAGGGAAGAACCCCTAACTGAGGAGGTTCTTAGTACAGCATTGCATTTTGCAGGCTAGTCTGCCCTACCTATTTGCTATATACTTACTTGCCACCAGCTGTTTTATGCACTCTTAGCTCCCCAGCTGAGACAATTAAAGGAACAGTATTTGGCATTCTGTATAAATATGAGATACGACTCTGGAGGTGTTTTCAC
>RJWJ010014287.1:0-38053 GCA_004363605.1 Indri indri | reverse complement strand
ACTCCTGAACTCAAATGATCTTCCTGCCTTGGCCTCCCAGAGTGCTAGGATTACACACGTGAGCCACCGTGCCCGGACCCAATGAGTTTTTTAATTGGCATTTATATTGAATTTGTAAATAGCCATGTGAATTTATTTTATTGAGTTATATTTTATAAATTATAAAATTTACCCATTTTTAGTATACTGTTCAGAACTTTACCAAGTGGTACAACCAGCACTATATAACATTTTTATCCCCCCAGTAAGATCCTACTTGACCATTTACAGTTGATTCCTGTTCCCGGCCCCGGCTTCAGGTGACCACTGATCTACTTTCTGTCTTTGTAAATTTGCCTTTTCTGGACATTTTGTGTAAACGGAATCACACAATATGTGACCCTATGTCTGGCTTCTCTGTTCAGCATAATGTCTTTGCAGTTCATCCATGATATAGTTCATTCCTTTCTATTGACATTTTAAAATATTGTCATTGACCAACTATAAAACCTGCACAACAGTGTAACACTCATTCTTTTTGAACATATGTGGGACATTCTTCAGGACAGACCATATGTGACGCCACAAACCGAAGGAAGGAATTAAGGTTAGAGTAAAAATTAATGAACCCAAAACAGAAAAACGGTGAAAAAAAATCAACAAAACCAGGAATTGATTTTTGAAAAGGTAAATGGAATTGATAAACTGTTAGCTAGGCTAACCAAAAATAAAGGAAAAAACATAGTTCGTGAAAATTAAGAATGAAAGAGAGGATGCGACCACTGACTTCTCAAAAATTATAAAAGGATGATAAGAGAATATTATGAACAACCTTATGCCAACAAACTCAACAACTTAAATGGACAAATTCCTAGAAAGTCACAAGTTACTAAAACTAGCACAAGAAGAAATATTTTTATTTTATGTAAGAAATATTACTGAGTATTCCTCTAACAACTAAATAAATTAAATTAATAATTAAAAATCTGTCCGGGTGCGGTGGCTCACACCTGTAATCCTAGCACTCTGGGAGGCCGAGGCGGGCGGATCGTCCTGAGCTCAGGAGTTCGAGACCAGCCTGAGCAAGAGCGAGACCCCGTCTCTACCAAAAATAGAAAGAAATTAATTGGACAGCTGAAAATATATATAGAAAAAATTAGCCGGGCATGGTGGCGCATGCCTGTAGTCCCAGCTATTCGGGAGGCTGAGGCAGTAGGATTGCTTGAGCCCAGGAGTTTGAGGTTGCTGTGAGCTAGGCTGACGCCACAGCACTCGCCCCAGGCCAGAGAGTGAGACTCTGTCTCAAAAAAAAAAATAAAATAAAAAATAATTAAAAATCTTCTCACAATGGAAAGCCTAGACCTAGATAGCTTCACTGGTGAATTTTATCAAACAGTTAGAGAAAAAATAAGACCAATACTTCATAAACTCTTTGGAACAAACAAGAGGAAGGAACGCTTCCCAACTCCTTCTATGGGGCCGGTATCACCCTCACATCAAGGACAGAAAAGACATCACAAGAAAACTATAGACCAGTAAATATCCCTGATGAATATACACACAAAATTTTTTTAAAAGATATTAGTGAACTAAATTTAACAACATATACAAAAGATTATACACCATAACCTTTTGGTATTTATCCTAGGAATGCAAGGCTGGTTTACTGTCCGGAAATCAATATTATATACCGTATTGATAGAATAAAGGACAAAAACCGTGTTATTATTGCAGTAGATGCAGAAACATTTTTGACAGAATCCAACACCTATTCATGATAAAACTGACAAAGGTCATCTACGAAAAAGCAACAGCCAACAGAATATTTAATAGTGAAAGACTGAATACTTTCCTCCTAAGACTGGGAACAAGGCAAGGATATCTGCACTTTCCCCTTGTGTTCAGCCTAATACTGTAGTTCTAGCCAGTGTAGTCAGGCAAAGAAAAAAAGGCAATAATATTTTTTACTATTAAATATTTTTCCTTATTTTCTTTTCTCCTTATGGGATTATAATTTAACTTCTTATCCTTTTTCCTTCTTTTATTCTTTGCCTTTCAAAGTTAAGATTATAGGATTTTAATTTAACTTTTATTAATATTATTCTCACATTCCCTTACATGGTAGATAGTATTCCTTTTTTCCCTTTACAATGTTGTTTCCAATGATATTCTATCATTACTTAATTACTTTATTCTACAATATACATAAAATACTTTCAAAAATAACAAGACCGATATTACTACATAGAATGATAGCTGGATAAAGTTTACATTTTCTATTGTAGCTACAATTTACTTAGAAAGTACCCTTTGAGGATAAACAGTCAAATTTTGTGTTCTAAAATAATTTGATAGAGCTTTTTTTGATGCCTGGTTATGGCACCAATTAGGTGTATGTATTTTAATTAAGTTTCAAATTTTAGAAATTGTTTTTCTTTTTTCTTTTGATTTTTCTTTTTGAACAGGTGAGATATTTGCAGGGTTCGCAGCTCGGAACTACTGTCCACTGAGCTGCATTGCAGGGGGTCTTGCCTCTGTCTCTGCCTCTTCACTGTCCTTTTCCCTCCACGTGATGGCTCCTCCAGGTCACTCCACATCAGTACACACAGATCTTCCTCATTGCTTTTTTTAAAAAACAAGCATATAAGTCTTGGATGTGTGGAAGTGTCATAGTATTTTGAAGCAGCCCCCTACCGATGGACATTTGGGTTCAATCTTTTGCTGTTTAAAATAATGCCACAGAAAATAGCCATGTGTTTATGTTATTTGCATTTTGCCAGTATATCTTTGGGGTGGAGTCCCCAGTACAGGTGCCAAGGTAAATGCATTTGTGGTTTTGCGAGCTCTCCACACCTCTTCTTCTGGGGGCGTGTTGCTTGTATTCCCTCCAGCAACGTAGGAGAGTGTCTGTGTCACCCTCATCTTGGCAATATTGTCAAACATTTAGATTTTTTTCTAATTTTATAGGTGAGAAAGGGTCTCTTATTGTCACTTTAATTTGTTTTTCTTTTATTATGGGTAAAATAGAGCATATTTTCATTTATTTAATGTTTATTTACATTTAATTTTGGGTAACCCATCTGTTGGCCCATTTTTAAATTAGATCTTTGTTCTCTACCTTTTGCTTCTCCTCCATCTTCTCTTAGCTTTTTATACAACGGTTGAATGCTTGAAGGCTAGGAGCTATGTGCCTTTCTGCTGTGCTCACTATCAGAAAGCTCCTCAAGAGAAATTAAATCCAGGACCATGCCTGTCTTAGTCCATCAGGCTGCTGTAGCAGAATACCACAGCCTGGGTGGCCTATAAACTACAGGAATTTATTTCTCACAGTTCTGAAGGCAAGAAGTCCAAGATCAACATGCCAGTGGATTCAGTGTCTATTTAGGGCCTGGTTCCCGGTTCATAGACAGCACCTTCTCGCTGTGTTCTCACATGGCAGGAGGGTCAAGACAGCTCTTTGGGGCTTCTTTTATAAGGGCCCTAATCTCCTCCCTCCAGCTCCACCTACTAATCTCATCGCACTGGATGTTGGGGTTTCAGCACGTGCATGTGGGGGGCACAACCGTGCCATCCGTGGTAGTGCCCGATGCATATCACGAAGCCTGTGCAGCATCTACTAGTGTGCTGCACCCTTAAACGTTTATGCCTGTATTACCTTCTGATCTCTTATAATGTCTGCCTTCAGAGCATGAGAATTTTAACGACCATTTAGTCCTAACCCTCTTATTTTTAAAGATGAGGAAGCTGGCTTTGTATTCTTAAATTATAGATTGATAGGCAAAACTTTATAATATCTTATTTGTCAGGTGAGAAACTAAAGGGCCAGATGGGTGCCTCTCTGTATAGGAAGTAGGGATGGTGGTTCTTTAGTAGGGAGAGACTAGAATTTTTAAATCATAACTCATGAGTTTCAAATCCTAGAATCGTGACCATCTTTGGGCCTGAGACTCTTCCATAGCCTTCCAGATGTTCTTTAAGCAAGCCCAGATTGAAAAGTAAATGAAAACATTCTTCTTCCTAATGCCTAAATTTGATTTGAAGATTTTTGGGGGATGAGTAAAACAGTATGGTTTATATGCAAATATTTTTTGTATTTCATAGGTTTTGTATGTATAATCCTTAAAGTTATTTTTGTAGTTTATAATCATTGGTGTTTACTTTTCCTGTTATGACACTCATAAAATATTTGTTAAAAGCATGAATAGTCATTGTAATTTTATCTTTTTTTCTTAGAGGTTCATGTGTCACACAATTAGGCCTTCTGGAAAGCATACACAGAATGTTCAGGAGGGAGGACCTGCTTTTAAGTGTCACTCGCCAAGCGTTTGTAGATCGTGTTCTCCTCACTCTGCTGTGGCACTGTAGCCTGGATGCCTTGAAAGAATTCTTCAGCAGAATTGTGGTGGATGCCATTGATGTGTTGAAGTCTAGGTTTACAAAGGTATCATATATCTAATAAATTAAATATTAATGAGAATTTACCAATCTCTAATGACCAGTGTCATTAGAAACTGCCATGTGCTCAGCTGAGTGGCATCTGTTGTTCGTGGAGCGTTCCCTCTACTCTTGATAACAGTGTGTGGCCACATGGGGTCTGCAGTTGTGTCCTGTGGCTGCTGTAACAGTGCCCCACAAACTTGGAGGCCTAGAGCAATAGAAATGTATTCTCTCACAGTTCTGGAGGTCAGATGTCCAAAATCAGTTTCACTGGGCCAAAACCACAGTGTTGCCAGGGCCATGCTCACTCTGGGAACTCTAGGGGAAAGCTTTTCCTTACCTCTTCCAGCTTGTGGTGGCTGTCAGCATCCGTGAGGTCTCTGCCTCTGTTGTCAGAGTCCTTTTCCTGTCCGGTCTCCTTCTACATCCCTCCTGTAAGGCTGCATGCGATTTCATTCAGAAACTACCTGAATGATCCAAAATAATCTCCCATCTCAAGGTCCTCAAATAAATCATGTCTGCAAAGCCCTCTTTTGCCACTTGAGGAAGTTACAGTCAGGGTTCCAGGAGTTGGGGCATCTTTCAGGTATCTTTTGTGGAGTGAGGGCATGGGGCATCATCCAGCCTCCCTAAGAATCATATTGGGAAAGATTGTGAATACCCAAATGGCACATTATTAATGTAAATTTCAAAATAGTTAAAAATTTTGTGTTTTACTATGTTGGATATTCACCTGTTGGTCCCATATCTTCAATCAGATTGTGCAAACACCGTATACCCTGCCCTTACTATCTGGACACGGTGTGTTATTTCCTATTCACCCAACATAACACATTAGTGCTTATAGCCACATTTTAGACCCTGGACAACTGGGTGCCCTTTTATTGAAGTGGCTTAACATTTTTGACTTTTAAAGGTATTTCTTTCTAAAGTATTATTATTAAGTATTAAATTGGATGTGAATTTTAATAACATTTTTCATGTTTGATAAGACTGAAGATAATTGTTTGTTATCTCTTCTAAGCTAAATGAATCTACCTTTGATACTCAAATCACCAAGAAGATGGGTTACTATAAAATGCTAGATGTAATGTATTCTCGTCTTCCAAAAGATGATGTTCACTCTAAGGAATCTAAAATTAATCAAGTTTTCCATGGGTCATGTATTACAGAAGGAAACGAACTTACAAAGACACTGATTAAGTAAGATTTTACTTAATTTTGGGTTTTATTTGATTTGTTGTTTTTGGCACATATATTTTTATGCATGTATGTCATATGTTTGTTTTATGTAAATACTAACTTTTATAGTTTTTTTATGTACAAACTACTGAGGTGGACTTTTAGTGTGTTATTGGATTATAGACATTTTTTCTTGTACTCATCTTTTCTAAAGAATAAAACTTTTTTTCTTTTGCTGTTTTTTTCTTTTACTGCCATTTTTCCCCCTGCATAGCTTGATATATTTTTAGTGCTATGATTTACAGTAAGAAAGGATTTAGGGTATTTTATTTTTTCTGACTATCATTGGAAATTAAAGGAGTGGTAAATATTTTTTTACATTCTATAAAACACAAAGTAATCAAATACATTTTCTCTAAAACTAGTCTTCTAATGGAGTTTTTCTCTTAGTAAATGTTGAACACAGACTTTGCGGTGTCTTATTTTGCATCTCCAAACTCATCACTACTCCCCTCCTACCTTATCTTACTCCTTATCTTACCTCCTCAGTGAATGACGTCACCATCCACTATTGCACAAACAAGAGACTCGAGAGTCATATTTTATTCTTCCTTCTTCATCTCCCCACCCTCCATCCACACCCTGTCTGTCACCAAATAAAATAGATGTGGTTGATTTTATCTTTTCAGTGTTCCCGAAACTCATTCCCCTTTATTCGGCCTTGCTTTAGTGTCTGCACTTCTCTGGCGAGCCATCGCCATCGTTTCCTTTGTAACTATTCTCCCTGCTCCTAGGCTTGTGTCTCTCCGTTCTGTCTGCACTGCTGCCGGAATGACAGTTACAGCTGGAATGTGAGCCTGATTGTTTCATTTCTCTGCCTAAAACCCGTCAGTGGCACCTGGTCTTAAGGAGCAGGGGTCAGCAAACTTTTTCTGTAAAGGACCAGATAGTAAACACCTCTGGCTTTGCGGGCCAGATAGTATGTTGCATCTGCTACATAGTACTGCAAAAGCAGCGGCAGCCGCATCCTGCAGGCTTGTGTCCACACTCCTCAGCACTGTGGAGAGCTCTCCTAGGGACCTACCTTCTTCCTCTCTCTCACCACCAGGTTTCACCTTTGTTCAGAGTGACACTGTTCTCTCTGCTTGGAATGCCAGCACACATTTTTCCTTTGGCTAGCTTGTATTTCAATACTAAGCTCAGATACTTTCTCTTAGATCCTTTGCTAGGTCCTCACACTGGGCTGCTGTCTGTCCTCCCTGCTTCCCTGTTTCTTTACTTACTGCTATTGCTGTGCTGACCTTATGAGATCCATGTAGGCTGCCTTTGCTGTGAGACATGCCGTGCTCTTCTTCACATTCCCAGTGCCCAGTACTGTGCCTGGCACAAACCTGACACTTAGAAAGGTGAACTGTGTCAGATCCTGTTATCTGGCATCATAGGGCTTGAGCAGCGATCTCCATGTTATGTGAATTGATTGTAACCTGGCTGTACTCTGCAGGTTGTGCCATGATGCATTTACAGAGAACATGGCTGGGGAGAGTCAGCTGCTGGGGAGGAGGAGACTTTATCACTGTGCCGCGTACAACTGTGCCATCTCTGTCATCTGCTGTGTTTTCAGTGAGCTAAAATTTTACCAAGGTTTTCTCTTCAGTGAAAAACCAGAAAAGGTAGGCCTCTCCTGAGGTGTTCACTATTACTTTCATTGTAGGATTTCAAAGGTTATATTCTATCAAAGTGTATTACAATTTGCACCTTCTTATGATATTAAAGATGTGGTTCTTTTGGTTCTGTAGGTATATTTTAAAGCCAAAGTGTTTCTCCATTAGTTATTAAGTAGCATCAATTCTATAGTCCATCAGTTGTACCATTTAAATACTGTTGTATGATTCTTTGGATTTACAGAACTTGCTTATCTTCGAAAATCTGATAGACCTGAAGCGCTGCTATACATTTCCTATAGAAGTTGAGGTGAGTAAAATTTTTAATGTTTCTAAGTTCAAAAAATTTCTCAGGTGCTCACAGAGAAAAAGTTGTAATGTTGAACATGTTAAATAGCCAATATTCAAGTCTGGTTTCAACTACAAAAACTGACAGTTTCAGCTTTAGGTATAGTCTCAGGCAACTACAACAAAATTCATTAGAACTGGATTTTTCCATGTCTTGACTTGTGAAGGAAAAAAAGTGCCAATAAAAGGAGGTGTTAGGACATATCCTAGAGTTGTTTTCTGAGTAAATTCCTTTAAAGAAGCTGAGACCCATACTGATATGAATCTTAACCTTGTGGCGCTGCTGGGGCAGCTGGGCAGGACAAAGGAGATGTCGTAGGGTAACTGGAAGACTTGCTCTGGCAGATGAGACAAGTTTGGTTTTAGCCAAGCTCAGATTGACATGCCAGCTTCAGCAATTGGTGAGAAGATGATGGTTGCTGCCTCCATGGCCCATTAGAAATGGGAAGGTGGGCAGAGTGCCAAGCTCATGTACCATAGCCTGCACGCTTCCACACAGCTTCTGATCTCGACCACATCACTGCATGTGAATGGTTGCTTGCTACCTTGCATCCTTTTGGAATAGACTTGGATTTTTTATCTAGGCATATGTTCAAAGAACTAAAAACCAAAATAATAATAGCAACAGTTTATTAGGCATGTAGACACTACCTAGGTCCACGAACTTTGAGAGTGTGTGGGAAAGACTCCCTTAAGGAATACTTACCCATCTCTTTTTGTGGATATTTTTGAGTACTTTTAAATTTGATCAAAGTTTTGTTTAAAATTTCATAATTTGTGTTTTTGCCATATTGCTGTTAAAACAGAAAAAGTGTGACCGCAGTTCTAAAATATTTTAAATTGTGTATTTGTTTTGCCTAATAGGTTCCTATGGAAAGAAAAAAAAAGTACATTGAAATTAGGAAAGAAGCCAGAGAAGCAGCAAATGGGGATTCAGGTAGGATGTTTTCAAAAAAATGAGAAAACCTTTTAAAAATTGGTATTTTTTATGTAAATAGAAAACATTTTAACTACTCCAAAACATCGAAATTGAATTTGAAAAAATATTTTATTTTTAAGTGGCAAATGGAATTTTATTTTGAAGGGAATGTAATTAGCTAAACTTAACTGCATGAAAAGGTCTCATAGCAGCCAGATGGTGCTCACTTACATGATGTTACACTTAAAAAACAAAGTGTGAGATTAGTGCGAAGTCTCTTTGTTCATGTATGGATGATGCTTGTATATTTCTATACATTCAGAAATCTGTATTAGAAGACAGATTCTATCCTGCCACTCCTTTGTTCTGAGCCTCCCGGCAGCTTCCCATCTCTCTGAGGGCAGAGCTGCCTGAGGCCCCTGAACTGCTGGCCACCTCCCCTGTGCAGCCCTCCTTCCTGCTCACTCCACTCTGGCAGAAGGGCCCCTGGATGTGCCTTCCGGGCACCAGGCTTGTTTTTGTTCCAGGGCATTTGCACTTGCTGTCCCCTCTAACAATCTAGACCCCAGATATTGGTGTACTTTGTGACATTTTGTTTACTGTCAACCCTTGAAGGAGGCTCTTCCTGGCCTCCCTATTTAAAGTTAACGCTCTGTCCCTCCACGTGCTCCTTGTTAGGATTTTTTACTTAATTTTTCTTCATAGCTTTTATCACCATTTCTTTATGTGAGTATACAATTTGGACCAGTTTTCTAAATCCCTTGTATATTTTAGATGAGCTATTCAGTACTATTTCTTTTTATATTTATGTTAGACATATTGGGCAAAATGTACACATCAAAAATTTTTTTTCTTTTGAGACAGAATCTTACTGTGTTGCCCAGGCTAGAGTGCCATGGTGTCAGCCTAGCTCACAGCAACCTCAAACTCCTGGCCTCAAGCAATCCTACTGCCTCAGCCTCCCAGGTAGCTGGGACTACAGGCATGCGCCACCATGCCCGGCTAATTTTTTCTGTGTATTTTTAGTTGTCCAGACAATTTCTTTCTGTTTTTAGTAGAGACAGTGTCTCGCTCTTGCTCAGGCTGGTCTCGAACTCCTGAGCTCAAACGATCCGCCCGCCTTGGCCTCCCAGAGTGCTAGGATTACAGGCATGAGCCACCGCGCCCGGCTTACACATCAAAATTTTAAATGCAAAGAAAATCTGTTAATCATATCCAAAAATTGGATCCCGTTTAACTTAATTTATCTATGACAATAGAGAGTAACTGCTAAATAATGACAAAAACAAAGGGAGGTTTTTTCCCCATTTTCTTTTTGCTTTGGTAATCTGAACAATGCATGAGAAATTACAGGGTTGATGAAAGCCTTAGTTAAAAGTATCCTTTAATTTTATTATCATTTGAGCTTAGAGAAGTATATTTCTTACTGATTATGTTTGAATACATGTATCTTCTTCTTCTTTATATTTCAGATGTTCCTCATTATATGTCTTCCTTGTCATATCTGGCAGACAGTAGCCTGAGTGAGGAAATGAGTCAATTTGATTTCTCAACTGGAGTTCAGAGTTATTCTTACAGCTCCCAAGACCCTAATTCTACCACTGGTCGTTTTCAGAGACGGGTAATGATCACATTTCACATACTAAAAGAACCTTGTTGGAGTTTGTAGGAGAGTGGGGTCACAGCTCTGCCTTGCTGTTACTGTGGGAGGCCAGTTTTCTGTCTATAGGTAGTCCTCAGAGAATAGTGTTAATCTGGAGAATTTTCTAAGACCTAAGCCCCAGCGTTCTGTCCTGTATACTGAGCAGATTTCGCACAGGAAGGAAGTCAGGGGGTCTGGGGTCAATGTAGCAGAGATGTCTGATCTCAGGTGCCCTTGGGGAGTGACTGGGAAGACGGGGTAGGGGGTTCTGTGTATCCAGAATGTAAGGAAGACATGAGGTCCTGTTTATATTCTAGCTGGTTTAATAAGAAAACACACTGAGTGTATTTGATATTATTACCCAATTATCATTACCTAAGCGTTTGTTATATGATATTGCTCCCAAAATAAGACTCTTACGTTCATGGACATTTCGACAGCACACTCTGCATCATGGGCTTCTTCCTCTCCATAGGAGCATCAGGCTCCCATGGCCCAGGGTGGTGTCCTGGAGCTGGAGATGGACGAGCTCAACCAGCACGAATGTATGGCCCCGATGGTAGCCCTGATCCAGCACATGCACAGGAGCCTGAGCCCCACTGCGGGAAAGGAGGTGCTGTCCCCATGTGCCTTCTGTTATCTGTTAATACTGTTCATTGGTATTATATTGAGAATTAACTCTTAATCTTGAAGACCAAGCCAAATTGCATATCAGATAAACATTTTTTGTTGTTCATGTCTGTCTTTGTCATTGTTTTCTCATAATATCAAAATGTGAGATTATTTTATTCCACTTTTTAAAGTAATTTTGAGTGCTTAATTTCAGGGTTCAGTGCCAAGAGATCTTTCTCCTTGGATGAAATTTCTCCATGGCAAACTTGGAAATCCATCAGTACCGTTAAATATTCGTCTCTTCTTAGCCAAGCTTATTGTTAATACAGAAGAGGTAAGTAATTTATTATTTCTTTAACAATTCTTTGCAGTTCTATGATTCTCTTTAAAAAAATACAACAAAGGAAGATATAAAGGGACAGAGCATGACATATTTGTTCTCTCGATAAATTAACCAGCCTCATTTATCTACTTGTTCAACACCATTCTTTACTATATCGTTTTCTTTTAAAACATGTAAATTAACCTCTAAAAGTTTGAAGTGATCTTTGTATGAAGTACACGTAGCAACTTTCTTATGGCTGCCAGACTTCTTTGTTTATAGCAGCAAAAAAATTGGCGAAAATATTCCTGCTAACTCTATATTAAAAACAGCTGACTCTTAGGCAGTTGCTGAATTTGTCAGTTTGTCTCCATACAGCTCCAAATCAGGCAGGGGCATCTTCTACCAGTGGGACGTAGAGTAGGTTTTGGAGAGCCCTTGGGTAAGTGTGAAATGCAGAGGAGTGTGCTCTGCACGGGTGGAACAGTGTGAGCAGGTCTGCACCGGAGCAGCAGTCGGGCTCATTTGCTGCGCAATAGCGAGTCACTGGAGGGTGCCAGGTGGTGGGCAACATCATCCTCTTGTTCCCTAGAAAGTCCTTCTAGGCAGCTCTGTAGATGCGATGAGCCCAAGGCCAAGCCTGCCAGAAGGTCTGGGACTGCAGTGACCTGCTTTACTCAGGCCTTGCTTGATTCCTCGATCCCAGGACTGCTGTCACAGGGTGCCATGGACTAGGGGGCTTAAACAATAGTTCTAAAGGCCAGAAGTCTGAGGTCAAGGTATTGGCAGGGTCGGTGCCTTTGAGGGCTGTGAGGGAAAGTCTGATCCAAGCCGGCCCCAGCTCCTGGTGGCCTCAGACGTTTCTTGGCATGTAGATGGCAGTTTCCCTGTGTCTTCACACCCTCCTCCCCCACACACCTGTCCCTGTGTCCAAATTTCCACTTTTTATAAGGACACCAGTCGTGTTAGATTAGGGCCCCCTAATAACCTCACTTTAACTTGATTACCTCTATAAAGACCAAGTCTCCAAATAGGTCACGTTCTGAGGGTTAGGACCTAACAGCCATTTAGAAGACACAGTTCAACCCATAACATTCGAGGTCACACGTGACTTCAAGCTCGTGTTCTTCCAAGTGCTTTCTTGGTTGCTGTTAAAAAGGAGCTGGGTGTTTGGCTTTTGGATGATTTCTTGGGGGGCGCTGGGCATGGGCAGGCAGGCTGAGGAGGAAGCTGCTGCCCTGCGTCTGCACGTGTGGGTGTGAGAGGCCTCCGAGGCATCCCAGGGACTTGTCCCTGGAGCAATGTGTGCCTCTGGAGCCCGGAGTGAGCAGGGCAGTGGTTCCCAAGAGGAGATGCTACAGATGATCCTCCTCCTGTGGAAGAAAACAGTAGAACTTTTATTTGCATTTATCTTAGAATTGCCAACCCTTAGGTATTTGTTATAGTTTAATAGCATAGTAAAGTGGTTCTTATATATCACTTATAAATAAATGTATATGTGGAATGTGCTCTGATTTTTTTTTGACTTATGGGGGCATGATCAAAAAGGATTTGAAACCATAAGATTAAGCTATGAAAAGAGTAGATGAGACACCCCCAAGAAAATATTTGAAAGAGAAGGTGGGAAGGTTAAGAAGGTAGACAGCTTGGATTATATTCTTCAGTCTATTCTTTTCCATCAGAATGGCATTCTCCTGCAGTGGCATTTAGTATATGGATATATCTTATTTAGATTTTAGAGACTTAAGCATGTGACGTTTATAACAAAATGACTTCTGTAATATAGGAAAAAGTGAAAAAAAATTTAGCCATGTGCACCTACCTAATTTTTTTAATCTCATTTTTCATATGCCTTATGCATCTGCATAAAATAAAAGAATGTTCTGTAGCTGAATATTATTCAGATGGGACAGAGGATTGCTATAGAATACTTTGATTTTGATTTCTATGAGCATCATTGTATCAGAAGGGTTTTAAGCAGTGAAAAGATCAATAACAAATCCATTTCCATTGAATTGTTTCAGGAGTCCATGAAGAGATAATTCAACAGAGAATCTAATCTGATCAAGTGGGGTAATTGTTGGAATTTACATCTGTTTTGGACTTAGGTCCAGTAATAATATAAAATTTTGGCTGATGGAGGATATATTCCTGTATTATTAATAATATTTTCGTTATTCAGAGTGATTCATTAACATTTGACTTTTCAATTTTCTCGTAGGTCTTTCGCCCTTATGCAAAGCACTGGCTTAGCCCCTTGCTGCAGCTGGCTGTTTCTGAAAACAGCGGAGGAGGAGGAATTCACTACATGCTGGTGGAGATCGTGGTTACTGTTCTTTCGTGGACAGGCGTGGCTACTCCTGCAGTAAGGATTGATGCATCTGTTCTATAGTAATGTATTATTCCTGTGCTGATACCCTATAGTGCAGCAGTCCCCAGCCTTTCTGGCACCAGGGACTGGTTGGAAGACAATTTTTCCACGGCCTGGGGAGGTGAGGGGAGTGATAGTTTCGGGATGATTCAAGCACATTACATTTATTGTGCACTTTATTTCCATTATTATTACATTATAATATATAATGAAATAATTATACAACTCACCATAATGCAGAATCGGTGGGAGCCCTGAGCTTGTTTTCCTGCAACTAATGCTGCCGCTGATCTGACCGGAGGCGGAGCTCAGGCAGTGATGTGAGTGATGGGGAGCGACTGTAAATACAGATGAAGCTTTGCTTGCTCACTTGCTCGCCTACTGCTCACTTCCTGCTGTGCAGCCCAGTTCCTAACAGGCCACGGACCGGTACCGGTCTGCAGCCCAGGGGTTGGGGACCGCAGTTATAGTGCATATGACAGGTAACTCAAGCTCCTCTTCATGACCTTGAGTTGTCGTTTTGTGATGCTCCCATATGAAATGGCCTCAGACTGCTTTGGTTTTGTTTTCTTTCATCTCCTTTTGATGATTCCTTTGACTTGCTTTTATTACTTAGCTGTCAGGCTTTTATTTTGTTTTGTTGTTTGTTGCTTTTACTTGCTAGGAGCTTGGAAATTAGATAACAGATTTATTAAAATTATGTGTAAGCTAAATGTCAGTAGACCCCGAGGGTGAGATTCTGAGGACTTCTATCGAGAGTAAAGCCCCTGGGTGTGCTGGTGTTTGTTTGCCAGCTTATTTATTCCGGAGTATTGACTGTAATCCATACTGGTGAGAGTGGTTGCTAAGGTCGTAGCTGCTGGATGGTGACACTGTGTTGTGGGGGAGCAACTTGGGTGCAGACTCATGTGTGCTGGAGCTTTGCCTGTTCATTTAAAACTGTGGACAATGACAATGTTCAGAAGTTTTCATGCGAGGATATCATGGGAATGATCGTCATTAAACACGATAAATGTACATGTAGCTTTTTCACGTGTCTGTGTCTGGATGTGCCTATCTCAGTTATCTCACAGTAAACCAAATTTAGATTTTTTAGTCTTAATGTGATGAAATAATTTATACTCTGCTTAATAACATGAAAAAATTAAGAGAGTGTTTAGTTTAACTTAGGAACCATTGAAAAGATTGATGTAGATGTTAGGAGCTCAGCTTAGTGTGAGAGAATGACAGTGCCAGCTGTCAGCAGCTGATTAAAGCCACAAGCAGGCCAGGTGCTGTGGCTCACACTGTAACCCTAGCACTTTGAGAGGCTGGCTGACGCGGGAGGATTGCTTGAGCCCAGGAGTTCGAGGTAACATTGAGCTGTGATCACACCACTGCACTGTAGCCTGGGCACCAGAGCAAGACTGTGTCTCTATTAAAAAAAAAGAAACCAATAGCAAGTGAAAAGAAAGTGGCAGGGGAACCTGCGGCCTTCCGATTTCAAGATTGTTCTTTTTCAAGCACCAAAGGAGGCAAGAAAAGCTTCATAGCTTCATCTTCTCTGCTGCACCCCTTTTAATGAAAGGATTTGCTCTGTAAAATTTAGGTGCAGTCAAAAGGCTGCATTTAAGGACCTAGAAGGCCACAGGTGGACTTCAGGCCTCAGGTTCCCTCTCCTGCACATACCACTCACTCACTGCAATAGTGTAAGCAAGAGGCTAAAACCAGAGGGAAAAAGCACCAATCCCCCTGTTCCATTTTCCCACAAGGAACAGTGCACTGGTCAGTGATCAGGGGGATCAGCACGGATCACTGTGGATCACTGGTGAGGGGCCCTGAACAGATGGCTCCGGCTGTTTCACGGACTCTGAGGTGGTGGTGGTGGTAGGGTGCCAGGGGAAGGACTCAGAGTGGGAGAGCGCTAGGTACTGAGTCAGAGCATGGAAAGCATCTTCATGGCTTCCCCCTCTTTCTGTGAAGAGGACCTCTGTCCAGGGCCTCAGGTAAAGGGATCTAGAAATGGAGGCTCTGGGGAGGAATGCAGAGATGCTAAGGTGTGGCCAGAGGGGGCCCTGAGCCCTGCCAGGGAAGCCCTTGTCATTGCTTCAGGTCAGCCCTAAAAAAGTCACACATAGGGCTTTAACCAGGAGATGGACTCCTCAGTAAAAGCCAGATGTCTTTTATACATGGACTTTTGGATTTAAAAAGCCTTTTCCAGAGTGGAATGCGGCATGTTAATGTAGAATTTCTGTTGCCTTTTCAGGGGGTCCCTAAAGATGAAGTATTAGCAAATCGATTGCTTCATTTCCTAATGAAACATGTCTTTCATCCAAAAAGAGCTGTGTTTAGACACAACCTCGAAATTATAAAAACCCTTGTTGAATGCTGGAAGGATTGCTTGTCCATCCCTTACAGGTATAAGTTTACTAGTTTTTGCAATATTGTTTAGAAATTTAGGTTAAAATGTGGCATGTTGTAAATGGTGATTACAATGAAATTTAATTACTTGAAATGATAGAAGATGAACAAATGAAATTTGATTATATGACAGTCTCTATTTTCTCCTTTATGCTTATGTTTCAGTTTAATATTTGAAAAGTTTTCCAGTAAAGATCCTAATTCTAAAGACAATTCAGTAGGGATTCAGTTATTAGGCATTGTGATGGCCAATGACTTGCCTCCCTATGACCCAAAGTGTGGCCTAGAAAGTTTCCAGTAAGTATCATATTTTTTGCTTGATTCTTTTTTGGGTTAAAGTCTCCTTGAATTGGATCAACAGACTGGAGTGTGGTTCAAGTTTGATAAATTTAAGGGCCAGAACCCATGTTAAAAATATTTCTACCTAAATTTAGAAAGTTGGATTTAGAGTCATTTGGGAGAAGAAATATGTCTGGAGTAAACGGGGAATATAGGTTTTTAAAAATAAGTGTAATTTTTTCGTGTTCGTGTCGGCAGGTGAGAGGTGTTAGGTATTGTCTTATTTTCTAAACTGATATTTTCAACACTTACACCTGAAAGTAACATGGGTTGCACGGGCAGCTTTGTTACAGGGTCTCTGACTACAAAGGGGCCTCCAGAACGCTGGGCTGCGCTGTCCCTGTACTCGCCCTATTCCAGCCTGGCTGTCCCACCCTGGGAACGGGTGGCGGGTGTGACCCGCCTCCCACGGGGGCAGCGGGTGTGACACTGAGAGAGAAGGACATCGCAGAGGGTACTTTTGAAGTCAGGTTCGCGCTGTAGCTGCCCCGTAGGTTTCTGCCCGCCCACCCTGGCCTTCCATCTTGGGGACCTCCATGTTGAACCCGAGACCCATCACACCGACACTGGTGCCAGAGACTGTGTGACCTCACAGTTGAGGCAGCCAGGGGCTCCGCACTCAACAGGAACTCATTTCCTGTAGATAGGTTACTGTTTTGATCTTTGGTTTCCGCCCCAAGAACAGCCTTAACGGAGTCGCCGTGAGGGTGATGGTTAGATGTGCTGCTCCCTGTGCCTCACACAGAATGTGCGCTCTGGGCATAGGCCTTCTCTTGTCATTGTATTGTCTTTGTCTTGTCGTAGCAGGGGCTTTTGAAAGGGAGTCAGTGCCTCCTACTCTTGGATAGTAGCCTTTTCTTTCACTGCAGCTTGTTGTCAGGCCTCACACTGTGGGAAACTGACTAGGCGGTTCTGTGTGGTTGGGTGTTGGACCACCCACGCTGTTCTGGTTGTAATGTCAGAGCCCTTGAATACAAACTGACATGTGTATTCCTGTGCATAATTTATATTATTTTAGGTTCAGATTTTCTTAATTTGTGCTATTAACATGACAAGAGAGGGAAAATTTTAACTTTTTATGTCAAACAACAGAATGCATTATTTTAAGCATATTTGTTTTCTGTATTTATTGTAGATACTTTCAAGCTTTGGTCAATAATATGTCCTTTGTAAAATATAAAGAGGTATATGCAGCAGCAGCAGAAGTTCTGGGACTTGTTCTTCAGTATATTATGGAGAGAAAAAATGTGAGTGTGTTGCACAATTTTAAGTAAATACTTGTCAATTTTGATTTGTTATGACCCTTGATACTTACATGTACTTCCTGTATGCTATTAGAAACAAAGTGGGTATCTGCATTTAATATTTCACTGTTTTCCTACTATATACCAAATACAGGGCCCAATTTTTTAGAGATAATGTAAGATTTTTTAAATACATGGGAACTTTGTGAACATGTAAAGATTGGCAGATTGGCGACTAACTTTTTATTGTAAAAGTTAGGATGAGTATTTAACTAGCTTTCATTCCTGTGAACTTGGTCTCAAGATTTCCTTTTGTAGAAAATCAGCCCAGCAGGTAGCTGCTGAGGTGAGGGCAGAGTTATCCAGCTGTGAGAGGGGTGGGCCCTTCTCGGCCTTCTTAGTCCGGTGTCCTGCGATACTCCTGCCTCAGCCTCCGGAAGTGGTGGCATGACAGGCGTGGCGAGCCATCCTCCTGGCCTTACTTGCTAGATTCTGAACATTTTGTTGTATCATCATATTAAATACTTTTAATAAAAAGACATATCTGGGCCTGGGATTACACCTATAATCCTAACACTTTGGGAAGCTGAGGCAGAAGGATCACTTGAGCCCAGGAGTTTGAGGTTGCAGTGAGTCATGATCATACTGCTGCACTCGAGCCCAGGCAATAGTGTGAAACCCTGTCTAAAAAAAAAACAAAAAAAAAACAAAAAACTGATGAATCAGTAGTGTAATACTTAATTAAAATATTCTCCATGGGGTTCAGGCCATTGAAATTTGTGGTTTTGTGTTAAGGATTTTCCTTGAGCACTATTTTAAAATAGCCTCCTATTACAGGTTGAGTATCCCTTATCCAAAATGCTTGGGATCAGAAGTGTTTTAGGTTTTGGATTTTTTTGGATTTTGGAATATTTGCATTATACTTACTGTTTGAGCATCCCAGATCCAAGAATCCCAAATCCGAAATGCTCCAATGAACATTTCCTTTGAGTGTCATGTCAATGCTCTAAGAAGTTTGGATTTTGGAACATTTTGAACTTTGGATTTTCAGATTTGGGATGCTCAACCTATAGTCATTTTGTATTGAAAAACTATGCATCCAATCTTAATGCCTTTAGCAAGGTTGCCCACTTTCCTTTTCTAGTCTTTGTGAGGAGGAAGATGAACCATGAATGATGGATGTATCACCATCACTTCCTTCCGGTAGACTCTACTGAGTACTTCTCTAGTTGAACACTTATTCCTGAGGACTTACTTGTTTCTAGGCCCCGGGGATGCAGCAGGGAATAGGACAGGCTAAGTCTCTGCCCTTGGGGAGCTGGTGTTTGGGGCGGGGAGGCAGTAAGATACAGACAAATCTGTAGTGGCAGGGTAGTTACTGCTACTGTTACTCTGGGCGCTGGAGAGAAAGCTGGGCACGGGCAGCCAGACCCCGATGGGGCTGCTGTGTGGGTAGAGTTGCTTGAAGATTGTGTTCTATGTAAATATTTTTGACCAGAGACCTGAACATCGTAAAATGTGTCTTAAACAGTATTTAGTCATTGATTTTAGCTTAACTTCTGAAAGGACTGACTTGTCATGTGTTGGTGTCAGAAGGAAACACTGATCTTCTTTATCGATCCGACATCTGACATAACCCAGGCGCCCTGGTGCTCACAGTGTGGAGCACAGCAGTGTGGTCTTGAGCACCCACTGGGTGTGGGACCTCAGGGACCAGGAGCCAGGCATACAGTGGTCAGTGTGGACCAGTGGAGATCCCTAGCACCTCTTGTTTTGTCACACGCTCTGTGAGCCTTGTTGTAGGTGATAACATTGAACACCTTCCTTGAGTTCACTTAAATATTCAAGATAAACCTTATTTTCAGTGCTTAACATAAGTTTCCACCCTTGTGTATTTGAAAAGAAACTTAATTTTTCAGATACTGGGGGAATCCGTGTGCGACATGGTTGTAAAACAGTTGAAGCAACATCAGAATGCTATGGAGGACAAATTTATTGTGTGCTTGAACAAAGTGACCAAGAGCTTCCCTCCTCTTGCTGACAGGTAGGGACCCTTGGGCGCATGTCAGGGTGCAGGGTCTGAGTCTCTCCCCTCACCACTGTGCCTCCCTACCCAGGTTCATGAATGCTGTGTTCTTCCTGCTGCCGAAGTTTCACGGAGTGATGAAGACACTCTGTCTGGAGGTGGTGCTTTGTCGTGCTGAGGAAATGACAGACCTGTACTTCCAGTTAAAGAGCAAGGACTTTGTTCAAATCATAAGACACAGGTGAGTTAGCAGCAGCCCACACTCTGGGGTGGGCTCATAAAACGTTAATGCCTCTCCTTCAACTTGTGAAGAACCTGTGGGTTTCCGTGAAATGCGTATTTGTGAAGTTTGAATCTGAGAAGGAACGGTGAAGAGAGCGTAATCATGGAATGTGTGCTGAGGTGGGCCTGGCCCCCGCCGCCACTTCGAACCCCGTGGGCCCCATCCCTCACCCATGAATAAAGGAGGTGGCCTACATAGTCACCTCAGGCTCTCTCTTCAAATTTAAACTGCATGCTTTTGAGTTCTGTACCTGTTTTGCCAGGTAAGAGCCTTCAGTTAATGTATTAATATTACAATTGTTCCTTTACTTTCAGAATTGCAATATAGTATAAAAGTAAAAGTTAAAGGAGAAAGCTGCTGATGGCTTACATTATTTTATTTCTCTACTCTTTTCCAGTCTTGGTCTATATACATACTTTTACATGGCAATAAATTACTGATAAATGCGCAATGTGCCAATAGCAAAGAATGTATGTCATTGTGTCCTTGTGTCCTTCAGTGACTATTTACTGAGTATCTGCGTTGTGTAAGGCATCCAGGCAGGTTCTGTAAGGAGCAAAAGACACACCAAACAAGGAGATAGGTGTGCGCCTCCTTTAGGGTGCAGACTGCACCTCACTTCACTATATGACCCTCCAGGTAGCTCTTGAAAGCATTTTTAAAATCAGAAATTCTTTATATTTTTAGCTTCTTTTGTTTGCCATTATCAGGTTTTTTAAAATAAGCTTTTTATTTTGAAATAATTTTATATTTACAGAAAAGTTTAAAGATAGTACACAGCATTCCCATATATACCCCTTCCATAGTGTCCCCATCTTACATAATCTTAATACATTTGTTAAAACTAGGAAATTAACATTAGTACATTCCTTGAGGCATAGGTGTCAATAAAATAAAAAAATAAA
Source organism: Indri indri (assembly GCA_004363605.1). Classification (NCBI taxonomy): domain Eukaryota; kingdom Metazoa; phylum Chordata; class Mammalia; order Primates; family Indriidae; genus Indri; species Indri indri. Next base: position 17,383 of record RJWJ010014287.1, on the reverse strand, counting down.
AAAAAACCGCATTAGTACATTCCCATTAACTAAACTGGACTTTATTTCCATCTCACCAGTTCTCCCCAGTGTCCTTTTTCTATTCCAAGATTCATTCCAGGATAGCACATTGAATTAATTTGTTTATTTTATTTTATTTTTTTAATTTGTTTATTTTTAATAATCTAGCCTGTGATACTTATTTTTAAGAATGTAATTTTTATATAAGTGTAGTATTATCTATCATAATACTATTCAAATTTTGAAACTACAGAACAGCACAAAAAAGAAAAAGTTGCCTGTCATAATTTGAAAGTACAATCATAAAAGTGGTTAAATTTGTGTGTTTTTAAAAATCTTTCGTATAGAGATGATGAAAGACAAAAAGTGTGTTTGGACATAATTTATAAGATGATGGCAAAATTGAAACCAGTAGAACTCCGAGAACTACTGGGCCCTGTTGTGGAATTTGTTTCCCACCCTTCTACAACATGTAGAGAGCAGATGTATAATATTCTCATGTGGACACATGACAATTACAGGTAAGCTATACATTGACATTTTATTTTTTTAGGGATTTGGGTGCCTTAGCAATCTGGAACATAATAAAGCATTTTTAACCATATGATTAATAATTGAATTCATTTTCATATATTCTGTCCTTATTTTAACTCATTTCACGTGTGTGGAAAATATTTAGAGAGTGAAATTATTGGTTGAGTTAAAAATGTTTTAAGTTTATAAACACTTATAAGCTTATAAACTTATAAGCTCTGAGGCCCGAGAGGAGGGTGTCAGACCTGTGCACACACACGACGGGGGTCCTGCTGGGATTTGGGGCATTATAGCCCCATGGGAAAAACTAGCCATTTTTACTTTAGTTCCAGACAGTGTTACTGGGCTTGAACAAAGGGCTAGAAAGAGTATTAATGTTTTGGCATTTTGTTATTTTCTCAAACAGAGATCCAGAAAGTCAAACAGATGATGACTCCCAGGAAATATTTAAGTTGGCAAAAGAGGTGCTGATTCAAGGATTGGTGGACGAGAACCCTGGGCTTCAGTACGTGCTGCTCCTGGGCCGTGGCAATGAAGCGTTAGGGGCTGCTGTCTAGGCTAGCGTAGAGTATTTCTCAGCAGTTTTAGAAATGCATTTGCAGTATTAGCATTTTCTCTGCCTCCTGTATTTCATAATGTTTTGTAAAAATGTATTTTAAATCACATTACAAAGAATGAGTCTTCAAAATCTTGACAAGTTACTTTAAAATAAAGCTTCTGAAAAAGTGATGTGGACAAAGCACTCTCTGCTAGTGCAGTGAGTTAAAGTATTTCAAAATAAAAAGAAAATCTGAGAGCTGGACACAGTGGCGCACACTTGTAATCCCAGCTACTTGGGAGGTTTAAGTGGGAGGATCGTTTGAGCCCAGGAGTTTGAGACCAGCCTGAGCAACAGAGCGAGACCCTGTCTCCTTTTTTTGTTTTAAGAAGAAAAAAAAAAATCCATAATCTGTTTCTCATTTAACATAAAAAGTGGAGATCACACTTATATTAATATTGAATGAAGCGTTTGAAACCTTAGAAATAAGAGGAAACCATGTTAATTATAGGTGGAAGTAGGAGAAATGGTTGTCATCTTCTATAATGCCTGACCTAAGTCAGTTATATGAGTGCCTTATTAAGTACTAAGGGGCATAAACTTTTCATATGATTCTATGTATCACTTATGTTTCCATTCTGCTACAATTTTAAATTCATTGAGCTTTTAAAAATTGTATTTGGATTTCATAAGCATTCATAAATTATAGAGCCTAACCTGGCTTTTAACTAATTTAAAGTTTTGAATACTTTGTGGCAGTAAATTTTGGAGTAAATTGTCTTAGCAAGGTAGTGCTAAGTGCAGAATTATATGTAATTTCTTAAAGTGTTTTTTCAGTTTCAAAATAGTTTATATTATGTACTTATCATTGAAAACTTCCCAAGGAATAGAGATGAGAGAGTAAAATCACCCAGTTTCCCACCTCCTGTTAAATTTTTAATACATATTTTAACATTCCCTTCCTTCAGTGCATCTTTTCATAACTCAGGTTATACTCTTTATACACGTGCGTGGTCGCCCTCTCTGTTAAGCTTTGTGTGGATGAAAAGCGGCCTTCTCCACATGACACCACGTGCAGAACGCTCTTCCTCGTTGGCAGTGTCTAAACAGTGTGCTTTTCTTCTCTCTGCTTTTCAGATTAATTATTCGAAATTTCTGGAGCCATGAAACTAGGTTACCTTCCAATGCCTTGGACCGACTGTTGGCACTAAATTCTTTATATTCTCCTAAGATAGAAGTGCACTTCTTAAGTCTGGCAACAAATTTTCTGCTTGAAATGACCAGCATGAGCCCAGACTATCCAAACCCCATGTTTGAGCATCCTCTGTCGGAATGTGAATTTCAGGTGAAGTGCTTGTTTCCGTAATGATGATGCATATTGTAAGTTTTCTTGTCAGTTAACGAACGTTTCTAATAGCGTCCAGCTGGCTGTCTAACTTTCCTTGGAATACTCACACATTCCTTTGGAAGCATTTGCCTTTGCCTTCCCCTCCTGGAGGCTCACACTGCTCTCACCCTGTCGGCCTCCACTCAGGTTCCTTTCTCAGGAGTGCCCGTCCTCCTGTCCCACCTCCCATCCCCGCGGCAGGTGCTGAGCTCACTCCTCTCCGCCGCAGCCTCAACACCCGGTGATCTGCACATGGCAAGTGCTTGGTGCGTGTGCCTGCATAGGAGAGTTGAGCCAGTTGTGTTTAACTCGTTACAGCTGTGTTGTGGTGCCATCACTGAGGTTGACATCAAGCCTTTAATGCAGAACGGTTAAGAAAACACATTTTCTCCCCCAGTAGTAGTTTTTCTAGTTGGTAAATAATTCGTTAAAACTTTTAAATTAGAAAAGGTTCTCCAGCTGCTTTCCACAGAGAAATATGAAATTATGGTACATGTCTGCTGATAGCATCATTGGATTTTAAATAGAAATATTTCAGTGTTGCTAAAAAAGGAACATTTCATTTGAAACTTTCTTATATGCAGGAATATACCATTGATTCTGACTGGCGTTTCCGAAGTACTGTTCTCACTCCGATGTTTGTTGAGACCCAGGCCTCCCAGAGCACTCTCCAGACCAGAACCCAGGAGGGGTCCCTTTCAACACGCCAGCCAATGGCCGGACGGATAAGGGCCACCCAACAGCAGTGTGATTTCACGCTGACACAGACTGCAGGTAACAGACCTGGACGCGCCTGCTGAGCACAGGGCACTCTGGCCTGTGAGAGCGGCTTCTGCCTGGTGGAAAAGCGTTCTGGAGATGGATGGTGGCGATGGTTGCAGAACAGTATGAATGTGGTTAATGCCACTGAACTGTATACTTAATAACAATTGAAAGGGTAAATTTTATGTTATGTATGATTATAATAATTTTTTAAAACGGAGAAGAGGAGTATTTCTGACTAGAAAATCCAGGGCAAGTTTCAGTGCATGTATGTTTTTGTTTTGTCTTTGTACAAAAAAAATCTAATGCAGCAAATTTAGAACATCTCATCTCAAAAGCAAAGTAGAGCTAAACCAAATTCATTTGCTATGTTTACAGTTTATTAAATTGTTCTTTCTCAAATGTTCTGTTTCCTTTGATCAGCAAAAGTACAAATTATAAAATAAAATATCTTAATCCTTTTATGTAAACACCTGAATGTTTTTCCTTTATGTAACTTTTTTCACATTTTGTTGGTTCTGGAATTGGGACTAATTTGAATAAATCACAATGGAAATTCTATGACACTAATATTAGAAATCAGGGGCTCTTGGCACCTTTCAATAGATACAAAGTATTATTCCTGTGCTGGGAGCAGGTGGCTTGTTTCTTACTTTGCAGTGGGGACACCCTGCCTCAGGCCACATCCTGGGGACCTGATACAGACTCAGCCAGGGGTCGCAGGTGAGCATGGTGAGGCTCAAGATCAAGGTGCTGCCAGTGTGTCCCGGCAGGTGTATCACAGCAGGCACACTGGCCTGCGTGCGGCACTGAGCACCGTAACTGCTCTGATTCTGTGTGTTGCAGATGGACGAAGCTCATTTAACTGGCTGACAGGGAGCAGCATTGACCCGCTAGTGGATTACACGGTCTCCTCGTCTGACTCCTTGTCTTCCTCCCTGCTGTTTGCCCATAAGAGGAGTGAGAAGTCACAGCGAGCACCCTTGAAGTCAGTGGGACCTGATTTTGGGAAAAAAAGACTGGGCCTTCCAGGGGACGAGGTGGATAACAAAGTGAAAGGTCAGTAAGGTGCTGAAACACGCTTAAAATAACCTGCCTTGAGGGCATTAACACACAGGCTCAGGTCAGGACAGCATATTGCTGACTGTATCCACGTTTCCTTGTAACCTGTAATTAAGCCCATTAAAATATAATTCAGTAAATGTTGTCTGGGCACTTACCACGCTGAAAAGATTGTTTTTTAGAAGTTCTAGAAAAACGGTAGAATAAGCTGGACTCAGTCCATTCATTTGGTGACTTTCTTGGGTGGGTAAGGCCATAAACTGGTGATCATAGATGAGGTAGGTTCGTCAGTGAAGTCTCAAAGGTGAGAGAGTTAACTCAGGCAGGTAGAGTGGAGAGAGCCTCAGGAGAGAGTTGATGAGGGCGCCTTTGAGAGGAGCTCATTTTCCTGGGGGTGCAGGAAGGGAAAGGATGAAGCAGACAGATAAGCAGAGGAGTGGGGTGGGAGAGAACGTTCACTGGGAGCTGACTCCGAGCCAGGGTACCGTGGACCCTGCGTGGTCCAGGTACACGATGCTCTGGGACACATTGGATAAAGGGTGCTAAGAGGACAGGCTTGTGGGTGGGGGAGTGTGCTTTGAACTCCAGTGTTAGGAAGCAGCTACGTAATGCACCAAGCAGAGGCAGACACCAGAGCTCCAAATGGCCTTCCCTGAGAGAGGTTCGTGGGGGGGCAGCCAGTGGAGTGAGGGGGGCCAGGAGACGGGCCAAAGGCACCACAACCAGTGGCAGGGCTCGTAGGGCTCGCAGACCCGGTGCCAAGAGGCTGTGGTCGAGGGCAGGCTGGAAGCCAGCTCTTTACAGAATTGCAGCTCTGGGAGTGAGTGAGAGTGCAGAGGAAGGATGTGCACAGAGGAAAGGTCCCAAGACAGAACCTGGGGGAAGTCCTCACTTAGAAACTTAGATATATGGAAGTAAAATTAGAAGCAAGGTTAAATTCCTTTTTATTTAATCATAGGAACTAAAACACACACAAAGTGCTTTATGCCCAACTACGCTTTTTCATACTTTTCAGTTGCACACCTGTGGCCCGTACACAATTCTCTAAACTTCACTGAGAGAGGTAAACCTGGCCTTCTTTCTGCTCTGCGCTCTGAGTCGAAGGAGTGCCAGTGAGCCCCCCTCCACCCCTCCTCCTTGCCCAGCTGCTTCTCAGGAATCTTTCTTTTACCTCCTTCCCCCTTGCCTCTGATGCACCAGTAGTGCAGAGCCCTTGGTCCTGCCTGTGAGCTTGGACTGTGAGAGCCCCAAGCTTAAAATGAATTCCCTGGTGACTCTGGCCTCCGATGGCTGCTCGGCTGTCTCTCCCCATGCCTGCTCTTCACAAGCCCGCACACACGCTGCTTTCCGCGAGTAAAGCTTTTGCTCTGAGCTTCGGAAAATCACCAAAGAGAGGTGTGCATTTGGGGTGATCTACAGTCCAGGTGATTTCTGGCAATTGCTAGTTAACGACTCTGGGCTAGTTGAGCTCTTTATTGAATGGGGATGCAGCTCAGAAGTAAATGAAAATTGCTGAGGATGGCAGCAGTTACTGTCCACGAGACAGATTGTTCCACATTATTTCCTTATCTACATTTTTAGAGTAAAAAAAATGTCACAGATGGTGTCCATAGAATTGGGGGACCATGTGTAGAAATTAAGGAAGGTAAGAGGTGAAACCTAATTTGAAACTATTTTTCTTGAGAGTTTTGTGTATGGATTTGGGAAAAAAAGCAGTCATAGAATGAAGTAGGTAAAATGAATGCTAATAATTATCTGTTTTAATTCATTTAATTTATTTGAGTCTTCCCATGTCCTTTTATAGGTTTAAAATATTTCACATACTGTCTTCTTTGGGGTATGCATACTTTCTTGCCTAAACGATAGCATTTGGAGGTTCATAAAATGTGATGAGTTAATACCTACTGTAATACTATTTATTATCAAAAGGAAATACAGTTTAGAAAATTGAAATTGTAGCTGAGTTAAAATATCAGTTCACAACCATTATTTTAATTGTTTCTGTTTCCTTCAGTTATTTATATCAGTTATATATGCAGATTGTTTAAAGAGTCAGATACTTCTCGAAAGCTTGTTAGAAGAAATGACAGCTCTCCATACACATTTCCCAGATCTCAGAGATAACCACTGACAACCCTTTTCGCTGAGTTTTCGTATTTACTTCCGTGTCTCCAAATAGTATTTTTATATAGCTGCTGTTTCTTTTTTTTTTTTTTTTGAGACAGAGTCTCACTCTCTTGCCTGGGGCGAGTGCTGTGGCGTCATCATAGCTCACAGCAACCTCAAACTCCTGGGCTCAAGCGATCCTCCTGCCTCAGCCTCCCGAGTAGCTGGGACTACAAGCATGTGCCACCATGCCTGGCTAATTTTTCCTATATATTTTTAGCTGTCCGATTAATTTCTTTCTATTTTTGGTAGAGACGGGGTCTTGCTCTTGCTCAGGCTGGTCTCGAACTTCTGAGCTCAAACGATCCACCCACCTTGGCCTCCCAGAGTGCTACGATTATAGGCGTGAGCCACGGCACCCGGCCTGCTGTTTCTTTTTCAGTACTAGTCGTTCTCTTTTGGCTTTGCACGATAGACATTTGCGGGCCTGGCCCTTCTCCCTCCCCTGTGTGTCACACACGTGCACACTCGGTTCATTCTACTGTGCCTCATCCTCCTGCTTAGTTGAGTCATAATTTCATCAGTGTTCATTATTTCTTCTTATTTTGACTATGTAATATTATTTGTGATTAAGCCATGAGCAATACTGCGATTATTTTTCCTTTCTTATATAGTATTTCTTCCTGGATATTAATTATTACATTGGCTTATATGCCTAGTTTTCTACATATTTATCACTAAATTCCCCCTGAGTTGTGCAGTTGTCCCAACGTTGATGTTTCATCCCCTTAAAGAGATCCCTCCTGGAGCCTCCGGGTGGTTGCCCGCGGTCTCTGCTCAGCTGTCATCTAGAGACCCCCTCCTAATCCTCCTCACCCTGAGGTCTGCTCCCCTGCCTTGGTGGGTTTATTCCTTCTTTGGGGGAAGCCCTTCCTCAGTAGTGTGTGAGAAAAGGGGTCATACGCAGTGAGCTTCCCTTGAGGTCCTGATGCCATCACATTGCTTTTGAGGCTCACACCCCCGAGAGAATCCTGGTGTGGCGCTGCCAGGGTCTCCTGCCAGGTGCAGGCCAGGGACCTGGTGTTGTCCTCCGCATCAGTCCTTTGTGGGAACCTGGGTCTTTTCTCTGTGGACATTCTTAACGTCTTTACTTTTAAAACAATTTTCTGAAATTTCACAAAAGTGCCCTTTGGTGCAGGTCTATTTCAATCTATTTTTCTGGGCGTAATGTGGGCCCTTTCAGACTGCTGCCTCGTGCTCTGGTTCTGAAATAGCATTGTGGGTGCTTTTGTTGATGATTTCTTCACCTCAGTTTTCTCTCTTTTCTCTTTTTTGGAATCCTGGTGCTTGGGTATCCCTCCTGGATTATCCCTCTAATTTTCTTATTTTTGCTTGGCCTCCATTTTCTAGGAAATCTGTTCAACCTTATCTTTCAGCCCTTGCTCGTATTTTTAATTTCCATGAGCTTTTTTTTTTTGTTCCCTGAACATTTGTTCTTGGTTCACGGCTATAATATCTACTCTTACTTTTCTAATAAATGACAATTGTTGAAATTTTTCCCTGCACAGTCTGCTTTTAACAGTTGCTCTTTCCTTGTCACTTATTTTGGTTTCTGTCTTTCATATTTAAAGATTACCTCAAAACGTCTGGTGACTTTTGCATGGGAAGGGTGCAGATTGGGAGTGTGCTGCCTGGAAGCTGGGCTGGAGCAAGATGCTGAAGCCCTGGTGCATCTGCTGGTGGTTGCCAGAGGCAGATGCACGCTGGGGGCCCAGCGGGAGGGGTCCTCACTTCACCGTAGGTGCTGCGCCATTTTCCTCCTACATGGCCTGTGTCCCCTCCCAGGCCCCTGATGTGGCTGCACTTTCTTCCCTCTCTGGAGGGGCCTGGCCCTGCAGTTTCCCAAGCCTCTGGAGCCCTCTCCACTTGCGTCGCTTTCTCCCCGTTTTCTGCGCTGCTGAGGTGGGAGTCAGCTGAGGCAGTTATCACTGGTCCCTGCTCTCCAGCTTAGCTCTGTCTCTGCTGTTCCTGGTAGGCTTGTCTTTAAGGAAACACTAGATAAAAATTTTAAAGTGGCGCTAAGCACCCTCACTTTCACTTTAGGGGATTTGGGGAAGGAAACAGGGCATGTGCAACTGTCTCATGGGCCATCCGTAACCAAATCTGCTTTGTGTTCTTCAGGCACAGACAGTCGGGCAGAAATACTAAGGTTACGCAGACGATTTTTAAAGGACCAAGAAAAACTCAGTTTGATTTATGCCAGAAAAGGTCTTGCTGAACAAAAACGAGAGAAGGTTTGTATCTTTTTCAAGAATTGGATTGGTCAGAATTATCTGTTTTATGTCACAGATACATACTAAGGAAATGAGCTTCTTGTCAGATGTTGGTTCCAGTGTTGTTCTACTAACCAAAATTACAGAAGCAGCACTGTATGAGTCAAGGTTACTCATAAACCGTGCCCCCTCTGACTCCCCTGGGTGATGGGAATCTTGGAAAGAGGTGTGAGGGTGTCCCCCCGACTCTGGCCTGCCTGGCTCACAGGACTGCGGGTGCCATCTCTGCCTCTGGTCTCTGCTTCTCTCCAATGCTCAGCCCTGTTCTCTGTGCAGATCAGCTTTCTCTGAGGGTGGGAACACGGCCCTCAGTCATCCTGGATCCTGCAGCTTACGACCTCAGCCACTGGAATGGGACTGGCCCAGCTCCCGCCTCAAGGCCAGAGGGGCACCTTGGGTCAGGGGCCACTGTGGACCTATGAACTGTGCTGGGAGGGTAAGCCAGGGACAAGGAGGGGACACCAGCCTGGAAGAAGGGACGGCAGGGCTGGCCAGGCATTCGGAGCCCTCCACTGAAAGCCTTGAATGGAGACACGAATGTGGCATGACTCAATAGTTACAAATTTCTCAAAATATGGAAGTCAGGGCAGAATTTGTTTAGCCATAGTTTTGATTTTAATTGTAAATCAGTAACTGTGACAAAATTTTCAGGAAAGATAGGGTAGGTTATGAATAAAGGTGCTCTCGTTGTTCTAGTTCAGTTTAAATCTTCAGCCATTTACTTTACTTCCAAATCTGAGTATGAAATGGTTGAATAATTCCATTGTATCTTCTGTGGGAAGAAAATGTACTTTTCATCTTCCTCTTATCTCTGCAACTAAAACTATTCGTTTGAAGACCGGAGGGTGTGTGCAGGACCCTCACCGGCCCCCACACCTTGGGGGTGTTCTGCTTGGCCCCCTCAGAGGAGTGGCTCTGGGCTCCTGATTAACCCTGAAACCCATGGGGCGTGCCTGAAGAAAGGACAGCATTTGGTCAGCAGAGGAAGAGAAAACCAGGGTTGCTGGACAGAAATCGCAGGGAGATGCTTTGGCTTGGTGTGAGGGAGGACTTCGTGCTGCTCGGCGAGTGTAGAGCAGCCGCCACGGGAGGCCAGGTCTGCCCTTGGACACAGGCGTTCAGGGTGCTCTGCTGACTGGGAATCGGCATGTGTGTTATCGGCCATCTAGTTGTTGAACACATACCTCGGGGGCGTTGTGCTTGCTGCCCGGCACTGTGCCAGGTGCTGGCAGCATCGCGGTGAGCAGAATGCAAGCCCCGTGGAGCCACGGTCCAGTGAGCCTCACAGACAGACAGACGGGCTGAGCTTGTATGGGCCGTGTCCAAATAAACGCGGGGATGAGCACGTCTGAGGAGGACCTGTGCTGGGGTTGTGGTGAAGGCCTCTCTGAGCAATGACACCCAAGGGGAACCAAGTGGTGGGCGGAGCTGAGAGAGGCCTCCGGGCAGAGGCCGGCAGGTGCCTGGGCCCTGCATTCGTCGGGGAGGTGGGGCAGTGGCAGCCCTCCAATCTGTGTTTTTAAATAAAACGTTTTGATTTTATGACTATTTGGATTACTTTGTAATAAATGCTTAAGTAGCCTTTGCTCTGCTTATATGCCATAGTATTAATGTTTTATTTTGGATTTATCGTCTGCCATGGACTGGTAAAGCAGAGCTCGAAACCACTGTGAATACCAGTTGTCATCGCTTCGCATTTATGTGAAAGGACGGGTCTTGATACGTATCTCGTGCACGACTGCCTTTCTTCAGTGAATTCTAATCTTGCTTCTTCGGTTCCGGTGGTTGCAGGAGATGAAGAGTGAGTTAAAAATGAAGCAGGACGCCCAGGTCATCCTGTACAGAAGCTACCGGCAAGGAGACCTTCCTGACATTCAGATCAAGCACAGCAGCCTCGTCGCCCCCTTGCAGGCCGTGGCCCAGGTCTGTTCTTGCTGCTTTGTTTTCTGTTGACACGTGACAGTCTCTGTTTACCGACTGGGGTCTGCTGTGTGTCAGGGAGCATGGCTGAGGCTCGTCTGTGTCATAGAGAGGTGTTGATTTGTCCTCAACAGTGGACTTGGTGTGAAGTCCTGGCTCTGCCATTTCCTAGTTCCATGGCTTCTCTCCACATAGTGAGCCTCTGACTAGAGTTATCTAGAATCTGGCCCTAAAACTGGGTGTCCATGTCAAGTCCATGAATGCTCTGAGCCGCTGGTCTCCGTCTATAAAATCAGAGAGTAAAATCCATTTTCCTTATCCAGTAACGTTAGAATGAAATAACGTGAAAAATATCATTGTAACCTTTAAAATGCTAAGCCACTCGTATCATTGCTTATACAAAATCCTTTTTGGGGGGCATTGGAGAAGTATCAGTTTATCAGCAAGATCAGTATTCCTTCTCTGGTTATTTGCTCAATGACAGAGACTGGAAATATTTTTCTATGCCTTACAACACAAAAGAAAATGTCAAGAGTGAATGAAATTTTCTAGCTGAGTCCTTTGAAAAAAACAGGATATTTATCCCCCAAAGGCCTGCTTAAGATCCCTTTTATTGAAATAATAATTTTAAAAATAAAAAAAAAACTATTGTAATGTATATAACATTATGCTAGGTACTGAAATATAATACCTTATATTTTGTTGTACTTCAGTATTCAATACTTTATTGATTTTAGTAGCAGATTACATCTGTGTGGCCTTTTACTGTTTTTTAAAGTTTTTTAAGCTTTTTATTGAATCTGAATAATTATAGATGACAGGAATAATACTATTTTGCAAAAATAGTAGATAATCCATGCACCCCTCTGCCAGCTTCCCCTAGCAGTGACATCTTGTGTAACTGTAGTACTGTGTTCAGTGTTAACTAGACCGCAGGCCTTGGTCAGCCTCGTCACCTCCCCTGCGTTCAACCCGCATGTAGACTCAGGGATCACCACAGAAAAGCCCTGTGTTATCATGAAATGTGTTCAGATTCTCCCAGTGATCTGTGACTTGGAGGCAGTTATTAGAGCTGTTGATAGATGAATTGAAGGTTAGCAAAGCTTGAATCATACGGTGTGAGCCATAGATCTCGCTGGGCTGGAGCAGGGACAAGACCCTGTCGTTCTACACTTTGCTGCTGCCCAGCTGCTAGCACCTTGTGTCGCTGCCTCTGTAAGGATGTCGACACTGCTCTCTAGCATACCCTGTCCATGCTAGGGAGAGCTGTGGCCTGAGACTGGGGAGAGACCTGTGTCCGAGTCAGGACCTCTCATTTGTGCTTGGAAAAAATAAAGATGGCTGAGTATTGTTTTGTAAAAGCATGACTATACATTGTTTCTGTTCTTTAAGGAGGAATGTGTTGCCTTATATTTCTCAAATTCGAATACTTTGTTTATTTAACAAATGCTCATTCATGGAGTGCCTCCTGTGTGCCAGGACTGTTCTAAGCACTGGGGTAAAGTGGCGGACACGACAGTGTGCCTCTGCTGCCTTCCTGGGGTGGCCATTCTTCTAAGGGCCTCACACGTGAAAAGAATTCAAGGGAGCTTGTCAACTAGTTATCATGGAACGCTTCCAGCAGCAGCCGCAGAAGCCTACTGCTGAAGATGTTATTTATCTCAGTTACCAGTGCAGTTTTCTTACCTGAGTGAGCATAAGCGAAGGAGTTTGTACGTAGCACTCAGGAATCAGCGGGTTGTAGACGTGGAAACCTGTCCACCACCCGTTACATGAAAACAGCAGGTTACCAGACAACACGTACCATCAGTAAAAGCATGCGGGCCAGTGACCATCTCTATGGAGAATAATTATGGGTGATATTTATTTTCTTCTTTTTTCCTAATCCATCTTTTCTGAAATGTTATATAGTACCCACTATAGCTTTTTATAACAAAGGCCAAGTCAGTCTTATATATTCAAGCGCTCTCATGCCTTTTAACAAACGCAGATGCTGAATGCCAGGAAGCACTCTTGGTACTGGTGTCACAGACAGGAATAAAGGGTGGTGGTCCCGTGGCCGAGGAGTAAGCGATGGGGGAGCTGATGCTGCCAGATGGAACCGAAACTTGAAAACGGCCACTGATGGTTTCAACAGTTTAAATGGGCAGGATGGTAGGACTTTGAAAATTAAAACTGGCATTTTATTTAAGCTCATCAGTTATTTCAGCTTTACGTTGATGCTGACACAGGGATAATACCTAGAAATCTGATCTTTCTTTAAGATCTCATCTAGCACCGCACTAAGCGCTGGGCATGTGCCATCTGGGCTCTTCTTCACCACAGCCCCAGGTGTGTTCCGGTAGCCCCATTTTAAAGATGAGGCATCGGAGACCCAGACTTAACTGAGGAAAGAAACTGTGTGGTTATGTATTGATTAAGCTAGCTTTTAAATTCTTCTCTCTGGGTTGAAAGGCTGTGCCTCTGTAACATATGTTAGATATGTTTGGTTAAATTCCAAATACTCCCCTTGTCAATCAGTGCCTGTTAAAACTTCCTGAATAGATTTGAGATGTGCGATAGATGTGTTTACAACAGTTTGGATGTTCAAATAAAGCTCTGATAGTATTGGTAAATTATAGCATTTTCACTTCAGATGCTAATTTGTTTTTGTTTTGAATTTCTTACAGAGAGACCCATTAATTGCAAAACAGCTCTTTAGCGGCTTGTTCTCTGGAATTTTGAAAGAGATGGACAGATTTAAGACGGCATCTGAAAAAAATAGTATCACTCAAAAGTTGCTCCAAGACTTCAGTCATTTTCTTAATACCACTTTCTCTTTCTTTCCACCTTTTGTCTCTTGTATCCAGGTAAAAGTCTGCACAAATTTCATAAAGTATGCATTGTGTCCCTTTGCCTCACATGACTCTCTTATCATCACTGATTACAGTAAGGTGTCTAATAGAGTGATGCACTGTTTGGGTTACCCCTTCCCAAATGGGGAGATGGGATTTATTTTTTACCAAAAGAACACTTGTATATGACAGAATAATCAGAAATCAAACTTGTTATATGTGTTTATTTTGTAATAAGCCAGTCCATTCAGAGTTTGGATTAAAGCCTGCATTTTGTTTAGTCATTTTTTTCTTATGTAGTATTTTGCCAGACTCTCTCCTGCCTCCTGACTGCTCTTGAGAGATACCAATTGAGCACAGGCCTGGTTTTGTTCTGGCTGGTGGGGCCACACAGCAGGGAAGAGACAGAAATCCCTGCCCTCCCAGAACTTACATTCTAGACAGGCGCCAGGCAATCCACAGGCAACTGTGGAAGGGAACATTAGTCAGTGTCGTAGTACTTGAGCAGTAGGGAAGTATTAACGCAGTGTAGGGCAGTGATGAAGCGGGGCAGCGATGCCTCTGTTGGGGTGGGGGGTGTGTGTTCTTACAGATACATAGATGCAGCAGTAAGTCCTTTCTGGGCTACGTGGTCTGAGCAGAGAACACCACGTGGAGGTGTACGTTTGATGACTGCTTAAATATACTTAATGGGAGATTATTTTTCATGTAAGAAGCATTTTCTGTGCCATTCAAAACATGGATCATTACAAATTCCCTAGTAGAAAATCTTTTTGATTCATTTTAGTATTTTTGCATCTAGTAACCTCCCTGAAGTAATTACTAAATTATATTCTTTAATATAATGTATCAGTAGTAGTATTAGTTTGCAAACTAATTGGGTAATGATTCTCTGAGATGAAGTACATACATAGTTTTTCTGTTTTGTTCCTTTTGATGTAGCATGAAACTGTTAGTATAGATTCTTTTTATATATTAGTTCTTTTTTTGTTGGTTTACAATTTACAAGTAGAATTCCTTCATTTTTTTTCTCCCAGCCACCCTAAAGATAAAAAGGTTTGAGTAATTGCATTGAGTCAGCCAGTATTCAGAATGAATGTTTCTCGGTACATTGTATTCTGAAGTAATCTTTTAAATCTTATTTCCTAGTTTTGACCCAAAATTTATTTTTTTTTAAAAAACCAGTTTTTCTGATTGCTGTTTAGGAGAGTCATTAACCAACATTGCAAAAATCAATAACTTCTAAAGCTTGCTGTTTGCCGCTGACTGCGGAGCAAGCAGTGTGCACGGCAGTCTGCGCCTGCAGCTTGCGGCACTTGTGGTGACAGCTCTCTGTGGGGCTCGTGTCTGAGGCTGTGATTTGTCTTCTCTTCCTGTGTCCGGTATTTACGTGGGTTCTTGTTTGAGCAAGGATTACTAAACTGAAAGTTTATATAACTAAAAGTTTATCTTTTGCTTAGCAAATCATTGTTTATAAAGTAAAATGATATAAATAGGATTGAACAGAGCAGTCAATCTTCTTGAAAATAAACTTAAAAGAACTCATTTAAATTGTGTACACATGTACATATAAAGGAATGATATGCTAATAATAGTCATTTATTCATTAAGAGCATTTCTTATTAGACTTCTGTTGGGCACATGGGATAAATAAATCTTAAGCAGCACACAATCAGGGACAACACTGCTTACTGTGGGGTCTAGAACCTAGAAGAGCACTTGATAAATATTTACAGAATAGGGAGATTACTTAGAAATTAAAAACATAAAAAAGATACTCTATCTTAAAGTGGGCTTCCCTTTCCAAATTAGGGTGTTGGTGCCTCACAATCTGACATGTCAGGACAGAGCCTTTGCTATGTTATTAATTGAAATAGATTTTATTTGGGTTTTCTTTCCTGTACCACAAGCTCTTTTTAAGGGTGACAGCCATTTTTCCTTGTTTGATTGCTTTGGAGAATTTGCATTTTTCCATTAACCCTAAGGTAGAACTTAAGTTGGCTTGGCGGTAGCGCGGCCAGTGACTGATGTGTGGGGAACAGCTTCGCGGGGAGGGGAAGGGGCTCGTGCAGATGGTGAGGGGCTGGCTTTTCATAAAACCTATGTACAGGTTTGTTTTAATGAAAAGGCTGTCATACTGTTCATGTTTTTTTTATGTTGATCTGGGGTTTATTTTTCATTACTTTGATGTATATAGGATTCTCAGAGTTACAAATTAAAAGTTGTTATAATAAGTGCCGAAATCCTCTATTCAAATATTACTGAATTAATATAGCCGCTGAGTGGAAAAAGATCGGGGAAAAAGGTTACACAGAATAACAGGCAGAAGAATGCACTCACTTTTCATGCTGAATATTCCTGGAAATTGCAATTATTGTCTAGATATATAGAGTATTTAAAGAGAGAAATCTTCCTATTTTGCTAGTGTTTTTCTTGCTTTAAATTGATCTCTGGTTTGGACATGTGAAAATAGAAGTCATATCTTCTTTTGATCAAATTGCATATTGATGGAAAATTTGTTATATTATTACACAGAGAAACTTCTGGTGATACCACTACTTAACGTCAAAACTTTCTTTTATGTTTGGTAAAATGAATCACTCCTTTGCGAAGATACGGTCCAGGCACCACAGGCTCAGCAGTGGCATGTGTTTGTGGTTTCACAGGAGATCAGTTGCCAGCACGCAGCCTTGCTGAGCCTCGAGCCGGCTGCAGCCAGTGCCAGTTGCCTGGCCAGTCTGCAGCAGCCCGTGGGCATCCGCCTTCTGGAGGAGGCTCTGCTGCACCTGCTGCCTGCAGAGCCGCCCGCCAAGCGCGTCCGAGGGAAGAGCCACCACCCTCCTGACGTCGTCAGATGGATGGAGCTGGCTAAGTAAGCTCATGATTGGGCACTCTCAGGGGCACAGTGAATTTGACCAAAGTAATACAGAAAAAACTCGCTTTCCTTTTGTCAGAAAACGAACCAATAAAGTTGAAAGTAAGACTTATGTGAAATCTTTAAAAAAATCTTTCAGTGTGAGTACCATTCCTTGAAGTCAAGAATAGTTGCCACAACAAGGGATGTCATGCTCGAGGAGAGAAAACATTAATTAAACCTGTTGATTTCTTTTAGCATGCAATCTTTTGGACTTAGTATTATCTACCACGTATAGTTTCCTACAAAGTATGGCTATAAATTATAGTTCCTAATATTGCATGTTTTTTCCTACTTTGCAAAGTAAATAGAAGATGAGTTAGTATTTTCAGCTCACTCAAAATTTTAGAAACAGTTTAATCCAATTATTTTGTTTATTTGGGAAGAACAAATTCCCTCTTGTAGTTAGGTCACTTTGCATTGTGTCTGACTCTTCCCCAACCTGTGGTTTTATCACATGAAATTCGCCAGGACCTGATTATGAGAAGAATGTTACATTGAGGTTGAAATTTAAATTGAACTTCTGTTTTGTAGTGCTGATTTTTAGAGCATTAGGTTCTAGGAAAAAAATATAATAAAAGTAAGGTTGGGGCTCCTTGTGCTTTCTGCTGATTTGTAGTTAGTTCATTAGTGCACACGTTTCTTTTTTTTTTTTTTTTCCTTGAGATAGAGTCTCACTCTGTTGCCCAGGCTGGAGTGCAGTGGCGTTATCGTAGCTCACTGCAGTCTGCAACCTCTGGGCTCGAGCAATCCTCTTGCCTCAGCCTCCCAGGTAGCTGGGACTATAGGTGTGTGCCACCACGCCCAGCTGATATTTTTATTTTTAGTAGGGATGGAGTCTCACTATTGCTCAGGCTGGTCTTGAGCTCCTGAGCTCAAGCAATCCTCCCACCTTGGCCTCCCAGAGTGCTAGGATTACAGGCGTGAGCCACTCTGCTTGGTCCATGTGTTTCATTTCAATTGAGCACCAAGTGTGGCAGGGGCTGAGCCAGG
>RJWJ010014286.1:25715-38284 GCA_004363605.1 Indri indri | reverse complement strand
CTGACAGTGGCTTGCTTGTGGGACCTCTGGCCCACAATTGAGTCACTAAATTATAATCTTCTTAAGAAAATTCTCTAAGTTGTTTCTCTCACAATACCTAGACTGGTATATAACAGGTACGCAAAAGCTATCACCTGAATTTTGCCAAATTAAGCTTTACCTCAGTTCCTTCATCTGTAAATTAAGAGATGAGAGATAGGGTTTTCAAGAGGGCCTGAGACTCCAAACAACTGATGTACAAACTCATAAAACTTAGTCCCATGCACAATTGAGGAGGAATTTGGGAAATTGCCCTCCATGGGGCCTGAGAACCCTCTGACCTTACCAAGTCACTATACTTCCATCATGAAAACAAGTGGGATCAACAAAGTGTCATCATTATTAATTGTTCCTAATCAAGGTATACAAAGATCTCTGATGCCTTCCCAGAAAGTTGCCAAATATCTGCAAGGAGAATGTCTCTAGAGATTTTGCTTGCTTGCTTTTTTATGTTTGTATGAAAGAACAGGCAGAGATTTACTTGATGTTTCAAATGAGGTAAGAAAATTGTGTTTGCATATCATCATTGGTCTATAATTTCTTCCTTGGGAAAAGTAAAAAAAAAAAAGGTCAGTATTCCCTATCCTTAAACTTCCCCTCTGTAACACATACACACGTACACTATCATATGCAGACATTAGCCAAGTTAGAACCACAAAAACTGGGCAGGCATTAAGGCTGGGCACCAACTCCATCTGTGAGCCAAACCAGCTCAGGATCCCAGAACCATTTAGAAAATCATAAAATTTCTCCTTCAGGCAGAATCCTGAAACAGGGAAGACAACATCAGGATATTCCTTGACACTGCATGAGATGGGAATAAAAACAAGGCTCTGTATGTAGGAGTCCTGTAACTTCCATTTTATTGCCATAAAAAAAGAAACAAAATGTGATTAGTTTAGTTGATCCCAAAAGAGCCCCCCTCATACTGCTGACTTGCTGTACTGCAAGATACAATAGCTGTGCGCAATATTCTATAAATTTTTATTGAAATCATTGTAGCAAAATAATTTATGCAAGGTTATTCATTACAACATTATCGTAAGAGAAACAACCTAAAAGTTCATTGATAGAAAACTGTTTAAAGAAATGATGGTACATCTACTTAATGAAATACTATGCATATATAAAAAAGAGTGAAGAAGCTTTTTATAAACTAAGATAACGTGATGTCCAAAATATAATAGAAAATAAAGATAAGGTGTAAAACAATGTGTTTTGTACCCTATTATTGTACAAAAGTGATGAAAAGAGTTCACTTTGTAGAAATTAAATGGGAAGACTCCTCCTTCTGCGAAGGAATAGACATACTTTGCCCTATTCTTCCTACAGAGTACAACCAAAAATTATGGACATTATACTTAAAACAAATATGAGAAGATTCTGAAAGTCTTCTGAAAGGTGGAGAAGAAGGCAGACCCTCTAGGGATACTGGAGTCCCCAAAAAGAGACACAGTAGTAAATTCCCTGGGTTTTCTTTTTGCTTCATATATCACAAAATTGAAGTTGAAGCTGGATAAGATAGCAACCTCAAATATCAACGGGTGCAGACAGAAAAAAATAAAAGCCCTAATGAAACCCCACTTTCTCTAGCCAAAGAACAGAGAAAGGGGCAGACTAGCAAGACAGAAACTCCAACCAAATACGAAAAAAAGTTATTTATTTATTTATTTATTTAACTGTGTCCCCAACCCACATCAGTAGAGGCCAAGCGGGGGGCCTAGACTTCCACCCTTGCCAGACGGGGGACACTCCAACACTTGGGCGGTGTCAGAGAAGGCTAAGTGGGGAAGAGAAATTTGCCCACCCCCTGCAATGTGAATAGAAACCACATGTAAAGGCTAGATTTCCATCCCATCTAGCAGCAACAGGCATTCCTCCCACTCCTCACTGGGATGGTGTCAGATGAGGGCCAGTTTTGTTAGTGGGGACAACTTGGGAAGCACTGGCAAAGCATTCATACTTCTTCCATACAGAGTGACATTAGTAGAGGCCTAGTGAAGAGCCCGAAGAACTCCTACCCACCTCACTCCCAGCAATAATGAGGAGTCCCGCACCTTAGTGTTAACAGAGGCTGGGTGGAGAACCTGAGGCATTTATTGCCACCTGGTAGTAATGAGACGGCACTTTCTCTTCCTCTGCCAGGATGGTGTCAAAAGAAACCAGCTAGATTAAAAGCTTTAAATAAGATCCAGAGTCTCATGATATAATGGGCAAAATTTCTAGGTTTTAATAGAAAATCAGTCATCATACCAAAATTAGGATAATCTCAATCGAATGGATAAAAAGGCAATAGATGCCAGTATTGAGGTGACACATGTTAGAATTATCCAAAAATAATTTTAAAGCAGCCATTATAAAATGCTTTAACAAGCAATTAAAATATGCTTGAAACAAATGAAAGAATAGAAAATTTCAAGGAAGACACAGAAAGTCTCAACAAAGAAATAGAAAATATAAAGAAAAATCAAATGGAAATTTTAAAACTGAAAAACATAATACTAAAATAAAAAAAATCAATGGATGGGCTCAACGGCAGAATGGAGAAAGAATTAGTAAATTGGAATATAAAACAGCAGAAGTCACTCAATCTAAACAATAGAGAGATATTAGACTGAAAAAAATAAATGCAGTCTCAGGGACCTGTGGGAGTATTACAAAAAAATGTAAACATTCATGTCATTAGCGACTTGGAAGGAAAGGATGAAGAGGATAGTGTTGAAAAAGTATTTGAAGTAATGGCTGAACGATTCCCAAATTTGGCAAAAGACATAAACCTACAGGGTCAAGAACCTGAGAAAATCCTAAGGAAAGATAGACTCAAAGAAATACCAAGACACATCATACTCAAACTTCTGAAAACAAGAAATAAAGAAGAAATCTTGAAAGCGGTAGGAGAGAAATGACACTATACCTGTAGCAGAAAAAGGACTCAAATGACAGGTGAAAGAGTAAATTCTTTCCCCCTAAGATTGGGAAAAATACAAAGTTGTTTGTTCTCACCACTCTTTTTCAACATAGTGTTAGAAGTTCTAGCCAGCTTTACAGTAAAGCAAGAAAATGAAATAAAAGACATACAGATCAGAATGGAAGAAATAAAGCTGCCCCTAGTTGCAGATGATGTGATTCTCTATAAGAAAATCCCAAGAAATCTAAAAATAACCCACAAAAACACCTAAAACTATGAAGTCAGTTCAGCAAAGTTGCAAGATACTAAATAAACATACAACAATCTAATTATATACCAGTAATAAATATGTAAAAATAAAAATAAAAAATCAATATAATTTATCATTTACAATTGCTCAAAAGAAAAAGATACATGCTTAGGTGTAAAGCTAATCAAAGATGTACAAGTCTTGTGTGCTGAAAACTACAAAACACAGATGAAAGAAATAAAAGAAGATCTAAATAAATTGAGAGATATATTATGTTCATGGATTGTAAGATTGATTTAGTAAAGATACCAGTTTAATAATTTATATAGAAAAGCGCAATGCCTAGAACAGCTAAAACAATCCTGACAAAGAATAAAATGGGAGAATAAGTCCACCCTATTTCAAGACTTAATATATACCTATTGGAACAAAGTATTAATGGAGGGACAGACACATAGATCAATAAAACAGAGAACCCAGATAGACTGACACAAATATGCCAAATTGATTTGTGACATAGGTGCAAAAGCAACTCAATGGAGGAAAGATAGACTTTTCATCAAATAGTGCTGGAACAACTGAACATCTACAGGCAAAAAAAAAAAAAAAATTGAATCTCAACCTAAGTCTCACACTTTATACAAAGATTAACTCAAAATGAATCACAAACTTAAATATAAAACACTTAGGAAAAAATTAGACAATGTTTGGAATCTAGGGCCAAACAGTTCTTAGACATAACACAAAAGCATGATTCATAAAAGGAAAAATTAATAAACTGGACTTCATCAAAATTCAAAATATTTGCTCTACTAAAGACCCTGTTAAGGGGATGAAAAACTAAGCTAAACCCTGAGAGAAAATATTATTTGTGGACTATAATAAAGAACTAGTACATAGAATATATTATATATGTCTTAAAATTCAACAGTTAAAAAAGCAAATAATCCAATTAGAAAATGGGCCAAAGATACAAAGAGACATTTCACCAAAGAGGATATATGGATGGCAAATAAGCATATGAAAAGTTATTCAAGATCATTAGTGATTTAGGAAATGCAATGTAAAACCACAATGAGATAACCTTATACAACTATTATAATGGCTAAGATAAAAAATTCCAACAAATGAACACCAAATGTTGATGACGGTGTGCAGAAACTGAATCACTCATACCTTGCTAGTAAGAATGTAAACTCATATAGCCACTATGGAAAACACTTTGGAAAAACAATCTGGAAAAAAATTAAACATGCAACCACACATGACCTAGCAATTATGCTCCTGAGCATTTTCCCCAGAGAAATGAAAACCTACATTCACCCAACAACCAATACCCAAATGCTTAGAATGTTTATCTTTATTCATAATATCCAAAAAGTGGAACAAACAGGTGAATGGTTAAACTGCGGTGCCTCCATATTATGGAATATTGCTCAGCAATAAAAAGGAACAAAATAAACACGCAACAATCTGGTTGACTCTCCAGTGAATTATGCCAAGAGAAGCCAATCTCAAAAGCCTACAAACTATATGATTTTATTTATATAACATTCTTGAAGTGTCAAAATTATAGAAATGCAGAACAGATTAATGGTTGCAGGGGTGAAGGAGGGAATGGGGGTGGGAAGGAAGTAGACGTGGCTATAAAAGGGCAACATATAGGATCCTTGTGATTATGTAAGTATTCTGTATCTTGGCTGTCTCAATGTCAGTTCAATGTCAACATCCTGGTTGTGATATTGTACTACAGTTTTGACATACTGTAATATAGTATCATAAAGCCCTATACTATAAGCTACCATTGGAGAAAATTGGGTAAAGGGTATATGGGATCTCTGTATGTATAATTTCCTATAACACCATGTGAATGTACAATTATCTCAAAATAAAAAGTTTTAAAAAACCGAAGGAGGATAAAAGTGACAAATATGCATATTTAGAATATATCTCTAGAAGCATACCCAAGAAGTGGAAATATTATTTATCCTTAGGAAGAAAAAGTTGATAGCTTGGGAGCAGGGTAAGAGATAAACTTTTTATTTTACATTCTTTTGTATGTTTTGAATTTTGATTATGTAAAATAAATGTCCATTCAAAAAATAAAATTTTAAATATTAATTTTAAAATTCTTAGCCAATCAAAGCTTGAGGCCTTCTAATGGTTAACAGTCTTGATTAATCTGTTAACTTTCTAGTCAGAAATTATATGGTTTTTTTTACATTTCTAATTAGTAACTTACTACAATATTGCAGCTTGTCATTCCCACATAGCCAAAATCCTTATCTTTTTTTAATTATAAAAATTTGTCTGTACTCTCATTCTTTTCCAGAAAAAAGTAGTTAATAGGAAAACACTTTGTTCCTGTTGCTGTTAACTATTTGCACATTTATGGGTCCGTTGGAGCAGCCTTGACATCCTACCATGTCATCAAATTACTTTACAAGACACAATGTGATAAAATCTCTAGAAACAGCATGGACTTTGAAAGCATACAATCTAGGATTTCTAGTCATGTGACCTTGTCCAAATTATTTAACCTACCTAACACTGTTTCCTTATCTATAAAGCAAACATAATATCCATTTTTGCAGATTGCTTTCGGTATTAATACAACTTATATACAGTGCCTGGAACATGGTAGCAGCTCAAGAAGAGCTAAAATTATTGAAAACAAAAGCTTTAGTAACAGAAAAACCAGAGGCTCACCAAGAGAGTATTTCATGGATGCACATCTCAGAAAACGTAGACACCTGTTGAAGTAAGCTAGGGGGAACTAACATGGCTCTGTATAACAATGTAAAGTGTATCCCATCTTTCCATATTAAATTGCCATTAAGGAACGGTTTCTGTTCCTTATTATGAATTTAGACTCCTCAACTCTGAGATTTATTGTTCATCTGCGTGTGTGTGTGTGTGCGTGTGTGTGTGTGAGTGTGTGTGAACCATTAGTTACCTCTAGGAAGGATGAAAAGGTGCCTTAAACTTTAGGACACTCCATATTTAGAGTGCCAGAGCCCACCCTGGACTGTTCTGCTGAAGTCCCCTCAATGTTGTTCCAGACTGAATATCTCAGAAATTGAAAACATATATATTTTATGAACTGTACTCTTTGGAGGAGGGGAAGGAATTAGAGTAAGACAAACCCCTGTGGAGATGGATGATAGAGTTTTACTGAAAAGGAAAAGGGTGAACATTGTACCATGGCAAGAGGCAGCAGGAGAACCAGACATAGAAACAGTGTGTACCCTTAAGTGACCCCCTGAGGGGCTTAATTTGTCTTTTTGTTTCGTTTCTTGGAACAGGGAAATTAGGGTACAATTTAAAAGATTTTTTTCCCATCTATTGTAATTAATTTTCTTTAATTACTCACAACTCTTCAGGGAAAACTGTTTCACCCATACAGCAGCCTTGACTGCTGGTGCTCTGGGGGAATTAAGCCACATGGTAATAAAAGAAAGTATCGCATTTTGATATCACAGAACATGGAGTCCAGGATGGGGGACAGATGGGAGTTCTAGAAGGTAGAAGCCTACGGTGGAACTGGGGGCAGTGGAGGCGACGATGCAGTGTGGAGAAGTCGCTGCCAAACTGAGGGCCTCAGGAGAGGATGTGAAACGAACTTTGTCCTTCTCAAATCTTGTAGAGAGAGTTGAGTTTGTGAAATGGGAGGAGGCTGCCACATAGATTACACCTGGTAGACATAAAAGATCCAGCTCAAGACAGGAAAATCACCCTTAATAAAAGCAATTACAGTTCCCACAGTCACCTCTCCCCTTCTTTTCTTCGGTGCTTTCTTTCATTACAAGTAGACTTACAAAGTCAGAGAATTGTCAGCTGTGTAGTCACCTAACCAAATAAGACAACAAATCAATCCGAGCCCATTTTAACAGGTTGGTGTCTATTAAATCAGTAGATTAACATTGGTAATATGCTGTATCTGCACAAGTTCCCACCTTGATTGAGGATGACACCAAGAGAGCCACAGTTTCATAAGGCATCAAGATAGTGTCCATCAAACCAAACTTATGAATACATAAATGACATTTCCTTGATGTTCGCATATTTCCAAATTACTTCAATAGCCACACATAAGATGTGTTTCTGAAATGGTATAGTTAAAGAAAATTTTTTAAAAGATAAATCTTTTACCGTAGGTTCCCAAGTGCTATTTTGAACTTCCCACAATCACATATAACTCTAACATTCACTTCCTGAAGTAGTCTGCCTTTGTCAATGCACAATTTGCATGTACTAACTAGTTCAAACTATAATTTAACCAAAGGACGGTCAATTGAAAGGACTTTCCTATACTCATTTATATAATAGTACATATATGTTAATGGGCACCACAAGGTAATAATCATTTCTTAGACTTAACTCTTATTTTTATATTTAAGCAATCATCCTAACCAAGTATTCAGCAGAATTCATGAACGGAACGCTTACAGGGACATAATGGTATGGATCCCAATGTTCACTAATGAAATCTCACTACATTCACTTATGACAAAGATAGTCTTATTACAAGACTGGACTCTCCTTTTTCTATCGTACATGACAAAGGCTAGGAAATGTTGTTAAGAAGTATGTCATTAAGGATAAACTAGTATTCAAAAAGTACCTTACGGTTTCTTTTTTCTCTTATCCTGTGCTACAGTTTGTGATTGTCCAACTAAAAAGATCAATTTATCCATTCCCTGGAAAAATTTGCTATCCAAAGTCACGCAAGACAAATTTTGAGTAGAAAATCTATTTAATCACTTCTTAAGGGAAACATTTCTTTAGTGACACCAACGTGATGTTAGAATCCTGCTTATTTAGAATTCAGGTAAAAGCCACACATACCATGGTAGGTTTGAACAGATTATCAAGTTCCCTTGTTGGCCCATTCGGACTCCTCTTTCCCAAGTAACACTGAAGACAAGAGCCCTAGGTTGTTCCCCAGCCCAGGTTTTCATGCCTCCAAGCTACCCTTTCTGTTCTTTGAACACCTAAATATTTATTTGAAAAAGATGCCTGTCCTACAGAGAGAGCCTATGTTAACCTCTCTTCTAACATCTGGCAGCTTCTAGCCTTGTAAGGAAGTGGTACCTTCACCCACCACAATTTAGCAAGTTTAATCAAGTTATCATGTTAAGCACCATTAGTGAACAGTGGGATGACCATGACTTCCTTATAAAGCACTGTGATTTTTGCACTATCACTTTATTGATTATTTTTGAAATGTAAGCCCATCCTTAATGGCTCATCAGCCAGGAGTCATAAATCTGCTTTTTGGTTAATGTGCTCTTTAGTAACATAACCACCTCATAGACACTTTACAGTTTTTTAACTCTTTCATAGTCACCAAAGGAAAACCTTTGTTTCTCAGTGGTAAGTCATTATAGGCAGAAAGAATTCGTTCTTGAAATCACACTGTGTGTGTTTAAAGTTGGTCCTTAACACAAATCTGGGGTGTGTGTGTGTGAGAGAGACAGAGACAGAGGCAGAGAGAGAGACAAAGATACAGAGACAGGGAGACACAGAGAAAGAGAGACTAAAACAGAGACAGGGAAACAGAGACAGAGAGACAAAGAGAGAAGAGATATTTTTACATTCCTGGAGTGATTGCTAATCATCCTTCTACCTTTAAACCTAGCGTACCTTTAGCACATCTCTGTAGTCACATTTTTTGTTCCTCCTTTCCATTGCTATAAATCCTGGACTAGCAATTTTCTTTGTTCCCACATCCTGGTGACATACAGTCAATAGCTTTGTGGTCCAAATTCTTTGCTCCCTGAAATCTATCCCCTAGGATTTTCAGCACAGGGCTTCTGAGCACTGAGCAACTGTTCACCAATCCTCAAGGTATGTGGAAGGGATAGGTCAGGGACCATAGCTTTGTCCCTTTCTTTTACTCCCAATATCATTCAGTGCTGGTACATAGTAAGTGCTCAATAACTGTTAAGGAAGGAAGAGATGGAAGGAGGGGAGGAAGGCAGGCAGGCAGGCACATTCTGCAAGCGATTTGGCAAAAAACAAATAAAAGACATGAGTGCTTACCTTTTAAGAGATGGTATTAAAAGGTTGGTGGTAAGGAAGTCCCAATACTTACGCAACCAGATCCAACACTTTGCTGGTGTGTGTGTGTGTGTGTGTGTGTGTGTGTTTGTGTGTGTGAGAGAGAGAAATTTTAACACCCATTAGGGTGGTAGTGGTGATAATGATGATGTATAACAATGAAGATAATTCTAACTAAAACTGATTTTTACCTGGAGTACCAAAAAAGAAGAAGAGAAAGTTTTGGTTGGCTATAATATACTACTCACGATCATCTACATGAACTGCTTGCTATCTAAGCCAAGTTACTGTGCAACAAAATAATGATGATAAACACATTTACTTCTTCCATATCCCTTATAAATGTGTTTCCCAAGGTTCAAATTCCAGCCTTATGCTATTTTTTTTATACACTCTCTTTCTTGGAGATCTAAGAATCATCCATCATGGTGTCTCTCATACTTCCTTTAATATACAAGTTTAATAAATGTTGAATGATTGGTGGACTAATTAAACATAAGCTCAAGACTAAACAGTGATTTTAGAAATTACAGATTTAATATGCATATTTAGTGATCTCTAACACCTGAATAGCAGAAATCTTCAGCATTCTACCACCTTTTTCTCATATTTCTTTCCTCTCCACCTTTTCTTAAGCTTACAGCTTAACTTTACATTAAAAAAATTAATTACAATGAGCTGTCCTTCGAAAACCAGAGTTTGTAAGTAATGACAGCATGAGGTGTTCAAATTATGAAAAAGTACACAAGAAGAGAAGGATTGTTTTTTATTTCTTGACATTAAATCATGGAATGCCTGTCTGAATCCATTTTGGATTGCGTTAACAGAATACCTGAGACTGGGTAATTTATAAAGAAAATAGGTTTATTTAGCCCTTTCTACAGGCTTGGAAGTTCAAGTGCATGACCTTAGTTTCTGGCGAGGGCTTTTGTGCTGCGTCATAACATGGTGAAGGCCAAAGGAAAAGTGAGCAAGTGAAAAGAGGGAAACCTCGAGGGGTGTCCTGGCTTTATAACAACCCACTCTCTCAGGAACATTCCTGTGAGAACTGATCCAGTTTAGGAGAGGTGAGAACTCACTCACTACTTCAAGAAAGGCACCAAGCCACTCAAGAGGGATCCACCCCAAACACCTCCCTTTAGGCCCCCCCTCCAATGGTGGGGATCAAATTTCAATGTGAGATTTGGTGGGGAAAAATAAACCATATCCAAACCACAGAAATGATTAACATCATTTTTAGTTGTCTCTAATTAGTGTTACACAAATAATGCTAACTTCAATGCCAAAATAATTTTGGAAACAGAGTTTATTTTATTTAGCATCTTCAATTAAAAACTACAGACAGTGGTACTCTTCATAAATAGTAGCAACTTTTAGGGCTACAGGACAAAAACAAACTTATTTTTAAAATGCTGGAAGTTATTTTCATTAAAAGCCTTTTACATGGATATGTAAATAATTTGAGAAAGAAAACTGTTCATGGATTCATTTAAAAAATATTTATTGAACACCAATTGTGTTTCAGGCATCTGGTTAGTGAACTGACTTTGAAATCTCTATCTGCTAGGTACCAATGAACAGACTCTTAAAAATTGATCTAATCCATTTAGATGGATATAAATTCTCCGTAATATGTCTGTATGGATGTGTGCGTGTGTGTGTATACACACACACACACACTCTCTCTCTCTCTCTCTCCATATATATATATAGAGAGAGAAAGGAGATTGTGGCTGCTGTTTTTGTCACTGGGTTCCATGGATGAGAAAAATCATTTTTTCCTTGCATTTTTTATTTAGTTCAAACACGTGTTAACGGGAAATTATGACTTATATGTAATCAGAGATAAAATTTTTACTCTATGCCAAATATTTTTATAGAAAAAAATTTTATACAAACTAGATGTTCAAGTAACATTTATTGAGTGCCTAATCATATTGCTAAATGCTTTTGTTTTATATGTTAATGTAAAAAATTAAAAACCATGCCTGACATAAAATATACTCTATAAGTGTAAGCTATGAATATTTACAGATTTATTGAGGTATAACTAAAATATAATAAACTGTACATATTTAATACAACTTCATAAGTGTTAATGTATGTACACCCTCCTGAAGCCATAACAACCATCAATATAATGAAGATATCATCAGTCCCAAAAGTTGCCTCTTGCCTCTTTCCAATCCTTTTCTCTCACACCTCCCAACACTTCTCTGAACTGTCAACAGCCCCTACTCTCCCTCCATCCACACACCCAGTGATCTGCTTTCTGTCATCAGATTTGTTTTCATGTTCTAAAATGTTACATAAATGAAATGCTATAGTATGCATTCTTTTTTGCCTGGCTCCTTACACTCATAATTATATGGAAGCCCATTTATGTTGTTGCACATGGTTATCATTTGTTCTATTTTAATGCTGAATAGTATTCCATGATATGTATATATCAAAATTTTTTTATCCACTCAACTGTTATAAAGCTGCTATGAACAAGTATTTGTGCTCATATGTTTTCATTTATCTTAGGTGATATGTAGGAGTGGAATGACCAGGTCAAATGACAGGCATATGCTTACTTTTTAAAGAGGCCATCAAACCCTTTTCCAAAGTAGTTGTATCATTTTACATTCCCACCAGCAGTGTACGAAGGTTCCAGTTTTTCTTCTTCCTTGACAGCACTTAGTATCATCAGTACCTTTAATTTGTAGTCATTCTAACAAGGATAGTGGTATCTTGTGGTTTTAATTTGCATTTTCCTAATGACTAATGATGTTATGCATTTTTTAAATGCTTATTTGCCATCAATATATCTCTTTGATGAAGTATATGTTGAAATATTTTGCTCAGTTTTAATTGGTTTGTTTTCTCATTTTATTGCATTTGGGAGGTTTTTTAAAAAACATATTCTGGATACAAGTCCTTTACCAGATATGTGATGTATAATTCCTCCTCAGATCATGTTTGTCTTTTCATGCTCTTAACAGTATCTTTTGAAGAGCAAAAAATTCTTAATTTTGATGAGGTCTAATTTAAATCTTGGAATCATCTTATGTCTATAAAATAACCTCCTCTAATTTTGCTTGGGATTGCATTCAAACTATAAAACATTTTTTTTTTTTTTTTTTGAGACAGAGTCTCACTCTCTTGCCTGGGGCGAGTGCCGTGGCATCAGCCTAGCTCACAGCAACCTCAAACTCCTGGGCTCGAGCAATCCTACTGTCTCAGCCTCCCGAGTAGCTGGGACTACAGGCATGCGCCACCATGCCCGGCTGATTTTTTCTATATATATATTTTTAGCTGTCCAAT